>NW_025913255.1:0-40501 GCF_018835915.1 Vigna umbellata
GTCTTCAGTCCTAAGCATAAGAAAACTCTAATTTTAATTGAAGATCTAAACTAAAATCACATAATAGACTTCATGTTAGATTTGTTAATACTTTTAGAAAACAGTCTACCACCATAATTTCAGCAACAAAAGCATGGAATTTTGGGCTATGCAACCACAATTGTAGCTGCACTGGCTCGAGTCGCGCATGCTCCAAATGTCAAGGATCACAAGGAAACCATGATAGCAACTGCAATTTAAAACCTTGGTCGAGACCTACCAGTTAACTCTGTCATTTTAAGATTAATATCATTATTGGAAACACCAGAGCTGGGGTGGCCTGTGTGAGCACAATTATGTTAAGTTATCAAAAACATTAGTTGCCACGACAAATCTGTGTTCCACAATTTTGTTAAGTGAACAAATCAACAGTTATCGCTATAAAAATCAGTTACCACAACTTTATCATATTAACAACAAAATTAAACTTGTATAAAAATAATGTATACTAAAAGCAATTATTAAGAGAGGTATCAACGTATATTAGATTAGATGAATAAATCACCTGCATACTCAAACACAAACTCACTTTTCGCGATTAACTGATCCGCATGCAACCCCCATCCTTTCCTCCAATGCCTCACAATCTTCACCCTCACCGCCACCCCATTCCGTGTCAACCGGTTCCCACACTCAGGCCCACACCAGCACCCGGGCCCGCACTCTCTGCCAACGTCATCCAGCCCATCCAGGCCAGCACAAGGACACTCACCGCCATCGCACGCCTCGCACTCGCAGCCCGACATGGCCCGGCCCTCGCCATCGACGAAGCCCACTGACTCGGCGCTAAGAAGGCGAGACTGCGCGGAGGGGGAAACTGCCGAAGAGCCCCAGGGCTGGCGCAGGAGGGAGAGTGGGGAGGAGAGAACGAGGGAACGCGTGTAGAGGAAGGGCGCGTATGGGTGGGAATCGACCGTGTTGAGGAACGGAATCGGAAGGGTCTCGAAGGTTCTGGAGGCGTCGGAGGCGCGGCGGATGGTGATGGTGCGAGAGAGTTTGAAAAGTGGCTTGCAGGTGAGAGAGACGTTGGCAAGTTCTGAAGGGTTAAGGTAGGGTAGCACCAGCTCTGCGCATTGTAGCAGAGGAGGCTCTCTCGCGTTGCAGCGCTTTGGGGGACCACTTTCTTCCGCCGTTAGCATTTGTCGTTCATGGACTCTACCATTCAGATTCACTTGCATATATAGTTTTTCTTTTTTAACTAAAGGGTTAACTTTCCAAAAATTGAAATTACTCTTTCTTTCAAACTTTCGCTTAATTTACTCACCAAACTTTATAAATGTACGAATTTAATCTTTTTAACTAAATTTTGTTGAGTTTATTTGATATTTCAAGTACGTTTCATGATAATATTTGAGTTGTTTACATTGTTTGACACATTTTTGCTTCTCACTAAGAAATGTGTTTGAAACATCAAATAAAGTTAATAAAATTTGGTTAAAATGATTAAATTTACACATTTCTAAAGTTTGGGACTAAATTAGTCCAAAATTTTGAAGAGTGACTAATTTCAATTTTCACTGAAAGTTAAGGGACCAAACACATATTTAACCATTAACTAAATTTAAATTATGTTATGTGGTTCATAACAGAGGCTTAGCAAAGTCTATAAATTGAAAATTAGGAAAAGAAGGTATAGAAATTAGAAAGTGAAGAAAGAAAAGTGGGTTCAGTCAAGTATCAAGTAAAAAGTCATGAAAGATAAAAAAAGGTGTATGAAAAATGAAAAACAATAACTTTAAGAATTGAATGAATCATCTCTTCAAGTTTCAAGGACAATTAAAAAGGAAAATGAATGAACTCATTGTATATATTGATGGTTCATATTTTATCCGTAAGTTTTACTTAACTTTGTAAAATAAAAAATTTTTGTGCAGCCCAACTATGTTACAAGATCATAAAGTCTTAGTGATCTGTGTCAAATATGTGATAAGTACTTAGAGATAAGGTACAAAATCTTGAAAGAGCATATTATCACTATGATTGAGTGAAACACTATTAGAGAGATTTTCTCTTGCACAAACATTGAATACATGAAAATTTCTACATATTTTCAAAAAGCTTAAGTGAAAACTTACACTATTGTTTTTAAAAAGAATGAAAAATTCATGTTCTTCTAGCTTGCATTATCTTATGAGGGAGCAATCGCTCCACTTAGTTCATGAACCAACTTATAATCGTGCATACATCTTTTAAGTTAGTTTTTATATTTGTTTCCGGACAAAACAAAGTTTAAAGTTGAATTATTGATAAGTGTCAAATATGAATTGATTTTAATATTAATTTAACACTTATCTTATCTTGATGTTAAATATTTATGTTAATTACTCCAATTTTACTAGTTTTCACGGTTTTTATATTATTCGAGAGTCAAAGTAGAATAATGAAGAACAACAAGGAAACTTTGAGCATTTCATAGAAAATGCAACAGCTTGAGTCACACGAAGAAAACCCATCTTGGAAGGTTTCCTTAAACCCTAATCTAAGGCTTAAGCCATGAAGAATTCTTCACATAGAAGCAATCTTAAGAGGCTCCACCCCAAGACTGCACAACTTATGCCATAGAAAAAACTCACCTTGGGAGGAAACCTCACGACTGAAGCCATGGAAGCCACCATTGTACCCATGCTGTCAAAGTCTATAAAAATAGGATTTCTCCTCTGTTTTAGAGAGACTTTTTGGAGACCTTTTAAAGGACTTTTCAAAGAAATATTAGAGAGATTTTAGAGAGAGACTTTAGAGAGTCTCCTTACACATTTCCTTTTTATTTAAAGAACATCTTTAAAGGACTAAGAGATGAAGTTTCTTCCATGTTTTAACTTTTTCCCCATGCATTAGGAGGAAATAAATCTCCTAGGAAATGGAGTGAGATGTAAACTACTTTAAACTCTCTTATATTCGGTACTTTTTTTATTTATGAATGTTTATTTTTGATCATAAGTTTCTTAATTGATTTTGAAGTATCTGAAAAACATTAGAAGAGGAGGTTGAATAATGTTAAAGGAAAACTTTTTGCAATCCTTTTGATGTAGCACTTTATCGAGCTCTTGAATTTTTTCTTTAAATGATTGAAAGCTCGACTTAATAGATTCGTATAATAACAATTTTTAACGTGCTACTCATAATATAGACACTATAACATTTTGTTAAGAACTTCCTTTATGAATAAGATCGTTTAGCTTGGAAGATTCTTATGTTTAGAAATAAAGTGTGACTACAAGTTTTCACAAGAGGATCGTTTAGGTAACAAAAGAGATAATTGCACAAGAGATTTTATACTGGTTCGCTCGAACTGAGCTACGTCCAGTTTCCTCTGCAAAGGGTTACTCTATAATCTTCACACGATTACAAATGAGTATTAGCATCACTCTTGGTACTCAACAACCTAACGAGATTTACTTTGACTACTAACACGACTCTTAGTACTCAGCAACCTTACTCGAGATTTCCTTTGAATATTCGCACCGGTCCTAGTACTTAGCAACCTTGCCAAGATTAGTCAACTCAAATAGAGTTCACTTGTAAGTATTTTAATTCTCTTCAAAATTGCAATCAATGATTGCTTAAACTATATCTCTCGCAGAGAGGATTTGATTACAATATAAAGCAGTCTAAACACTTGTAGGTGTTTCTCTCTTCTCTCCTACAATAGTATGCAATATGATAATGAAGTGCGAGAGTATATATTTCTCTTTTTCTCTTCTCTTCTTTTCGGCTTATATATCTTCTTTTTCTTGAGCTCTTTCTCTTTTGTTCTCAGGATGAATATTTCGTCATAAGCTTTTATACTCTTATGATATCATCATAAGCTATCCTCTTCTTTTTTTTCTTCTTGAGAGATCTTCTATATATAGGCTTCATGAATATTTGTCCATTAGACTGAGCTTGTAGCCTTGATACTCATGCTTTCATTTTCTTCTTTACACAACAGTTGGATTCCAATCCATTCTAGGTTGAGCAAAAAAAGAATTTGGTAGCGGATGAAATATTAAACAATAACGCAGAGTATAAGATCAAGGCTCTCGAGAAGAACCTTCAAAAATGAAATTACGGGGATGGGGCAAACACCCATTTTTTTTGAAAACTCCTCTAAACACGTCCACCTTAAGAAACTCCTCAACTCTATTCTTTCTTATGGTTATGACGGCGATGATAGGTGAATCTCAGGGCTTTCTTACCAGCCTTTCTAGTAGTGGTTTTTGGGTGGCACGGTGGGTAAGCTGGAGGGGACCCCGGTGGGTAGAGTAACTAACTTTCCGAGGTTGGGTAAGTCAACTTGTCAAAGTAGGCATGCTTTTTCAGTCCTTTGCTTGAAGTAAGTTGTACGATTTTTTTAAACTTTGCTTCAAGTGAGGAACATTCCGTGAATATCTTCTTTGTCTCTAACTTCCACTTTTTTATATTTGATCTATAGCATTGTGGATGTGTGTAGAATAGCTTATCTACAAGATTAGAGTAAATTATGCATGCAACAGAAACGTCTTTTCTTATAACTTTAGTTGTTTTTCAATGTTGAGCATTTAATGTTATTTAATGCTTGCTCAGAAAAACAAAGTTCTTTTTGAATTTCTACGGTTAGGTAGCATTTTTCAATTAAGTTCTTTTCTGAAGATGCCAAGTGATGGAAACCTATTTAAGGAATCAATTCAAAGGAGCATCAACTTAAGCTAAGGCTAAGAGAAAGGGAAGTAGAAGAAGGACTTTCAAAAGCTTTATCTTTGTTTTCTTTCAAGAAAGGTGCCTAGTCGAAACCCCGAAAGCCTAGCCATGCGAGAGAGGGTTTTCCATGTGACATTGCTGACTTGGATTGAAGCATCGAATGTGTTGATAGGGGCAGCTATGTTAAAGCTAAACCCATATATCCCATATGTGTTTTTTATGATGACAACAACAGAAATGTTTTAATAATTTCTTGCACACATTAAGCAAAGCTGCTGGTTATATATTTGTTTGTGCTTGAACTATTTGATATGCATATTCATTGTGCTTATACATCTGATTTTATCTATGGCATGCATATTCATTGGTTAAGATTGATAAAACTCTTTGCACATTGCATATATGTATGAATTAATCGATTACAGAGTTTATGTAATCTATTAGATCATCAAATATCAGTATTTGCTTAACGGTGACAAAACTGCAAGTTTTTAACCGATTATATTAGGTGGATAATCGATTAAAACTCGTGTCTTTGCCTATACTTATTTGCTGAGTGCATTGATGAGTTTTGGAATGAAAAAATTTTCAAATTTGCTTAAGTGTTGTACTTAACTGATTACACTCTTTTCGTAATCGGTTAAAATGCGCAGTAATTGAAAACTTATTTTTTGATAAGTCATAACTACCTTAACCGTCGGTCATATTTTTAAATGCTATGACTTGCATTCATTACTTAATCGATTACATGTTATGCTTAATTTGTTAAATGCTTTAAATGTAATTTTGTTACAACAGTATTAATTGCTTAATCGATTACATTAATAACGTAATCGATTAAATTGCGTTAGTATTGTCATATCTATAAATTGACTCATAGCTCTTTGCATGAAACAACTTTTTGAATATATCTTTCATATCTGATAAAGTTTGTTGAGTTTATAATTGCAGGACCGTCTGTTCTCCAAGAATCAAGAACCATTTCATTTGGAAAGAAATCAAATCAAGGATTCTTGAAGAGTAGTTGAGATTTCAAAGTCTGATCAATCTACACTGTGAGGTGTTGTACTGGAAGATCAGAATCGTTTGCAATCAACTGTGATTGTGGGTTCCCTGTTGCTGCTGACCAGGAAGAGAACTTGTGGAGTTCTGGTTACTTTTTTTTGTTTTTCTTTTATTAAAAAAACATATAATCATTTTTTTTTGCTAGCTTATTCTTGTTTGTTTGTATTTGTGTGATGATTGTATAACTCGTGATGTTATACAAGAGCGAATATTGTTATAGATGATGCTACAAATGCTTAAAGTGAGGAAGCGCGCTGGGAAATCTTTTGACGAGTTTTGAAAAGTTATTTGGAACCATAATTTATTTTAAATTGTAATATTCGATCAATATCTTAAGTTTTAAAATTGGAATAAGGTTTTTGTTTCCAAATGGTTTTAATTTCGTTTATGATGATTAAATAAAGTTTTTCTAGGTTCACTATTTCGTGATGGTATCAAAGATTGTGTTTCTTTAAGTTAATGGATGTTTGATAAACTACACGTGACATCTTGAAAGGGATGTTACAGTAGAGCACTGAGTGATGATTACATATTTATGTCATCATTTAGCCTTTAATATTTAATTCTTAATTGGGTTTTGTACTTTAAATAATATTTTAATTATGATTTATTATTATTGGGTTTATTAAGAAACGAGATACAAAAATAAAATAAAAATAGTTTTTAGTTGCACAAATGTTCTTTGGATATTTTGAGTTCTGTTAATATAGCTATAGCTAAGTTGAGCTCATCGAGGTGTAGAAATAATTTGGTTAAAGTTTTATGACCCTTAAAGATAAATTCAAGAATAAAAAATAATCAAAACCACTAGAAGTCAAGTCAAGCATTGCATGAAGAAGCCATAAGTGTATGAAAAAAAAGAGTAAAGAAATTTGGCTAAAACAAGAACACGAATAAGCAACAAAAATTAGATCTTGTATTTTTCTCTATTTTTCTACAAAAAAGGACTTTGATAATTAATAAATTTTTATGATAAAAGATAATTTAGGGAAATATATCTTAAGATATTTTATTTGATATTGTTAAATAATTATCTTATTTAACTATATCAGTAAATATCAAAATATAATATTTGACAAATCATT
This sequence comes from Vigna umbellata, assembly GCF_018835915.1. The sequence goes on from NW_025913255.1 coordinate 6,846, forward strand.
TTAATCTAGTGAAAATATTTTAAGATCTCCACAACAATCAAATATATTTTGAAGATATTGAATTATTTACAAGATAAGTGAAGGAGAGTACATTGCCATAAAGAATATTACAGTAACAAAAAAGCCTGAAACAAAACTCAATCTAATATCTATATAAAGAAACGTAGGGAAACACATTAGGGGAGCTTAGGAACTCATTAGGGGGCCTAATTTTTTCCTCTCTCTTCTCTCATGTTCTCCACCCTCTCTTCTATTTTCATGTTATTTTTACATTCCATGGAGTGTTAATCCTCTAGCTTGATGTTGCTACAATTTCCTAAGTAGATTATGAGGTTAGATGAATAAATTTGTTTGTTCTTTTGATTATTGTTAAATCTAGATAACATATCAATCATATGAGTCAAAGGATTTTTAATATTAATTGAGAATTTACTTTGATTAACGTCAGAAACTTTCATGTGATTGAATGAGTTTTTGTCAATAATTGAGAATATATTGTTGGAAGTCTCATATCGACTAGAGATAAGGCCAATTTACAATATATAAGTGAGGTGCAAACCTCACCTTACAAGCCGGTTTTGTGGGGTTGAGTTAGGCTTAAAAATCACTTTCTAATATATACTTTGATTAAAGGTGAAAACTTTAACAAAAATTAATCAAGAATGCACTTTGGTTAATTAGTTTTTTACTCGATATAAGAGCTAAAAGAATAAACATCAAGCATGATTAATTTGAAAGACAATAATTAATTGAACAATAATCTTTAAATAACCAATGATGAATCCTATTTTTAAAAGGCAATGAATTCAACTTATTTTCTTTATCATTGTTTGTATATTTCTAAATATTTTTATAAATTTATTTATTTCTATATGTTGTTATTTTGTTCTTTAATCTTTTATTTATCTTTATCTTCTTTATTATTTTTATTTTACTAACCCTTTTGTATAGTTTTTATAAGAACTAATTTGTTAAGAATCAATTTCGTGCTTGTTGGGAGACAACTTAAGGTTGAATTTACCTTTTCTATTTTGTTGGCTACTATCTTAACAATACTAAAGTTGTTATAGTTTAGTAGTATTAATTTGATTCCATCAACGATAACGTTATCACTGAGATAGTTTTATTTTTTCATAAAAGTTATGTGATCATCAATTATCACTATTGATAAGCGATTATCAAATTAAAATCAAGTTTTTCGTAAGAGTCTCTATGATAATCTATTATCATTGTTGGTAATCGATTATCACATTGGAAAAAAATTGAGAAAAGTTTCTATGATAATCGATTATCACTTAAGATAATCTACTATTACCAATAGTTGCGACTTGACTCTTCAGTTTCTTGACCTAATTTTGAAATGTAAGAGTCTATATATTCTAGCTAAACCTAGTTTCTAAAACTATTTTTCACTTAGAGGTTTAGAGTTGTCACTACTAGAGAAACTCTCTGTTTTTTGTGTAAAGGAACTTTGAAAAAGTTAGTGTGGGTAGAGCCATAACTTTCATCAAGTGGGTTCTTGGATAATTGAATGATGGTGGTGTTGTTAGGAGAAGTTGTTCATCTTTTTGTATGATTTAAAGGAGGTGTTTTCCAAATCAAAATTGTCTTTTAGATGATTGTATGTTCTGGTTTATTTTTAGTGATTGGTTAATCCCTCTCTAGATAGGTTAATAATTGGATGTAAAGTTTTTTTATTCGAACTAGTATAAAACTATTTGTGTAAAACTCTTTTTTTCTATACTCTTTATTTATTTGATATTATTTTAAAAGGAATCAAGTTTAATTGGAAAGACAATTTATAAAAGGGAAATTTTTTTAAAAGCATAGTTTTATTAAAGAAACTAATTTATTCCTCCTCATTATTTTTATCCAAACACAACTATTTGGCTACACAATTCTAACCCTATGAGTCTAAATTAGTTAAAAATACCAATTTATTAATTTGATATCCTATACTAGATTGAGACTCTTACGCAATCTCATTTCTATCAAATAGTTTAATCAAACAAACATACATGTCTACTATACAAAAGAGTTAACTTCCCACTCATTTATCACACTTTTCTCATCTTTGTGATTAATTTGATTCAACAATAAAACTTACTTTATAAACAATTTAATATCACAAACACTTATCACATTCTTATCATCACCATAAATTAGAATAATAGTATTCTAAATTTTTACTATCTTTCGTTACTTTAAATAGTTTTCCCTAAAACTAAAACTCTAAGGGTGTTACTCCCTCTCACGCTTCTGAACCAGCACCTTGAAGCACCACCACACTCACGGCTGAAGATGAATTGCTTTCCCCACTTTCAATCTTACTAAACACAAAGTCCACTACACTCTCACGTCACAATTCTATAAAAGAGAAGAAGAAGTGGAACATGATAGACAATCCAAGGGTAGTGGAACGTAAGAGACAACCTGGAAAAAATAATAAAGAGAAAGAAGGAAGAATGATAAAGAGAATGAATGTCCATATAAGATTTTAAATAATATTAACCATAAAATTTTAATAAGGGTAAAATAGGAATGAAAAAATAAAGAAAAGGGTAAAAGGGGAATGAGGTGGTGGAGGAAGCAAGTTGTGGTGGTGGAGGGAGTAACACTCAAACTCCAAAACTAAATAGATTGGGCTTAGACATATCACATAATATCCGAAAAAGACATAAATTTAGTATAAGGTAAATTGAGCTTAGAGAACCACTTTTCTCAATTATTTTGAATAAAATTGATGACTAAAACATTGTAAAAAAAATTAATTTTATTTTTATAAAAAATATAAATTTACTCTTTTTTAAAATCTAATGTATTTAAATGGTTTCTTAGTTCTTCTCAATGTTAAGCGATCAATTTCTGAGAAAAAAAAGAAAAATTAAAGAAGAATTTAAAAGAATGAAGGAAGAATGAGATGAGTTATTACAGGGTGAGAAAAAAAAGTTGAACATGAAACTAATGTTTATCTAGTGTTTCTTCCCTTTTATTTTACTTTGCTATTACTTTAATATTATTATTATTATTATTATTATTATTATTATTATTATAATTCTTATTATTATTATGTCACAATAATAGCAATTGTTATTTTTATAAATTTTTTGTGTTTATATCTCCTTTTTTATGTGATGGGAAGCTAATACTTCCTCATTTTCAAAATTTGAAAATTTTATTTTCTATAGATGAGATTATAGCAACTAATTCATTAGTTAAACTTTTTTCATATTTTTTCATCAATTTTGATAATATTTTAATGCAATTTATCTCGACAATTTTCTTCAAACCATCTAAAATTAACGAAAAATGTATTGAAGTTATAGGATTACCGATATATACCATAAATGTTCTCTCTACTCATTTGTTTAGGTCCTCTTTGCCATCATTCCAATTTGCGCTTAGCCATTAGCCATTCCTGCACTGCTGCCACCATTCACGTCAACCATTTCATCCTTCTCAGCATTGTGCCATTTCACCGCGGTCACTGTCAAATAAAAAAGTACGTCTTTTTCATTTCGTCACACCAGTGTTTTCTAATTTTTTATATTTTATTTATATATATTGTGCTAATTTAACGAAATATTATAATTATAAATTTTATAACTTTGTATTATAACATGTTAAATTTAATTTTAGAATTTTAATTCTCAAGTAATTTTCAAATTATATATTATAGAAAATATTAATAACTTTTTATAAAATATTATAAAATTATATTTGTGCTAAAGACGTAATCCCATTTTAAATGATCATGGGAATTCTGAAGTAGAGCTCTCAAGTTATAATTTGTGCGCTCGGTGACGGGTTCGAGTTGATTATATTTCTTTAGATACATGAGATTTTAATCCAATTCATTTAAATTCGATTTATGTTGAAAATATGATAAATTGAATTGGCTTACTAATTTATTTATTTAATTTTATTTTATTAAAATTTAATTTTAATTTCATAAAATATATTTAACTTTTTGTTTGAAAAAATTATTTAAATTTTTTATTTTTAAAATTAATTAAAACTCATATTAGGAGTAATTTAGGAGTGAAATTTGTTTAAATTTAAATTATAGAAAATTTGTAAACTTTTTTATTTAATAAAAATTGTAATTAAATGAACCAACTCGTTTACTCACCAATTATAATAAATTAAATCGTGTTTAAATTTTTCTAATTCATTAACAAATAAGTCGGATTGTGTTGACTTACTAAATAACGACCCATAATTCACATAGGCGGATCTTTGAGCTTCAGATATTATATTCAAGGTAACACATGACATCTAAAACAGTGACTGTTTATTGTGCAACATACCTATTTATTTACAAGGTAATGCTATTTTTAAATAAGTAGGGACCCCTTCATTATCGTGTGGAATTCTCAAGGCCACAAATGTTCCAGGATCAATCTTTATATTTACGGGATATGGTATTTGAAATAATGACTAAACGACGCACCTAATTATTGCATGTACACCTGTATCTATCACTATAGACCAATTTTATTGGAAACAAATCATTAATAAAATAAATTTTCCAAATGCCTTTTAAGTTTTAGTTAAAATCCTCTTTTCGTACTAATTTTTATTTTAATTATTTAATTTAATTCTTTTTACTTTTTTATTAGTGTTAACGTGGTCTTTATACATTTTATACATGTATGTGTCAAATGGTAATGTTATCAATTTTTTTATTTTAATTGATTTTTCTTAAAAAGTATTGTTATGTAATAGACTGTATGCATCATGTGATAGTGTTAATATCATACTATATTATTAGTTATACATGTTAACATGAGTGTCATAAATTAACCTTTTCGTATGAGAGTAATTTGAATTTAATTTAGTTTTTATATTTGAAATTTTAATTCAACGAGTCTTAAATTTTTTAAAATGGAAAATGTTGTTATTTTCAAAATAGGACCAAANAGGATCAATCTTTATATTTACGGGATATGGTATTTGAAATAATGACTAAACGACGCACCTAATTATTGCATGTACACCTGTATCTATCACTATAGACCAATTTTATTGGAAACAAATCATTAATAAAATAAATTTTCCAAATGCCTTTTAAGTTTTAGTTAAAATCCTCTTTTCGTACTAATTTTTATTTTAATTATTTAATTTAATTCTTTTTACTTTTTTATTAGTGTTAACGTGGTCTTTATACATTTTATACATGTATGTGTCAAATGGTAATGTTATCAATTTTTTTATTTTAATTGATTTTTCTTAAAAAGTATTGTTATGTAATAGACTGTATGCATCATGTGATAGTGTTAATATCATACTATATTATTAGTTATACATGTTAACATGAGTGTCATAAATTAACCTTTTCGTATGAGAGTAATTTGAATTTAATTTAGTTTTTATATTTGAAATTTTAATTCAACGAGTCTTAAATTTTTTAAAATGGAAAATGTTGTTATTTTCAAAATAGGACCAAATTAGTAATTGAATCTAATCACAATGTTAAAATATATTTTATAATTTATATATCAAATCACTCCTTCTATGAAATTAATTTATTCTTTAATTTAAATTTAAAAGATATCTATTTCAAATTTGTATTTTTTTTAAATATTAAAAATGTAAATATAAAATGACACTAGTAATTTTTAAATTTTCATATTTGAAATAATTTAAAAAATATTTTTTTTCTTAGCTTATTTATAAATTTAATGTGGCAAATACATTTACATCTTTTAACTTAATATATTTTACATTTCTTAACTTATAAATTTCATGGGTCATTTTTCATTTTTGATATTTTAAAAACATTATATGTTTAAAACTAGAGCTGTCAAAATGGGTCACAACCTGTAGGTCAACCCTGCCCACTACGGGTTCGAGTCGGGTTGGGTTTGAAAAAATTGTATTTTTTTTATGCGGGTCAGATTTAAACCCGGCTCATGCGGGTTGAACCCGTGGTGGGTCGGACTGGCCTACCTACCTAATTTTATTTTATTAAAATTTAATTTTAATATTATAAAAAAATATTTATTATTTTTTTTTCTTGAAAAAATTATTTAAGTTCCTTATTTTTAAAATTAATTAAACACCCATGTTGGGAGTGAAATTTGTTTAGATTTAAATTATAGAAAGTTTGTAATTTTTTTATTTTAAAAAAATTATAATTAAGTGAGTCGGTGAGTCAACCCGTTTACCCACCAACCCGTGGTGGTCGGGCCGGGTTCAAATTTTTCTGACTCGCTAATAAATAAGCCGGATTGGGTTGGCTCACTAAGTGACCAACCCGTGGTGGGCCGGGTCGGACCGGGTGACCCGTTTTAACAGCTCTATTTAAAACATGTATTTTATTAAATTTAAATTAAAAAATAAAATTAATTTCAATATGTAGGTAGAGTGATTTGATGTATCATGAGGATTTTTCAAAGGTTGTAATGTGGCTAAAACAAATGTAGAAAAAATTAAGGATATAAAAACTTAAAAAGGTTCAGAAACGCCAATTAAGTAGCAAAAATTTTGAAAAACAAATATATTATTTTGTTTGTGTTTTTTCCTACATTTTGTTTTTCACTTTTACTCTTTCTTATTTTTTCCTTTCATCCTATTTTGTTTTCCACTTTTACTTTTTCTTATCTTTTTTTCCTTTCACCCTCTTTTTTCCATGAATTTTTTTTTCCTTTTGTCATTTTTATTATTTTTTTGGATGAGTACTCACCCATACACTTTTTTCATTACTCATTCCTAACACAATCCATCAATTCCTTCTTTCATCCTATGGTAAGGGGGAAACATGGTTTTTTTTCTTTTTAAGGTTTTGTAGTGGCTTAAAACAAGAAAAAGAAGTTTAAGGCTCAATGAGGCTACCAATAAATTAATATAAAGGTGAACTTATTTGGTCAAGTAGCTAAAAACAATAAATGTCTATTTCATATCAAATAATGAATATCTACCTAAATTGCAAAACAAAAGAATTAAGATAAATATTATAACATAAACAAAACATGAACAAGTTAGTCAAGAAAGATAAGAATGACACATGGTGGTTCATCCATCACAATTAGACTCAAAACTCACAAGGCTAAAAATCCATTCACAAAAGACTCAACAAGTAATTCTGAAATTAACTCAATTAATAATTTATAATTATGAATTAATTAGGCTAGCTTATAATTAATTCAACACTCCATTCAACATAAAACATTAATATTATTTCAAGATTATAATAGTTCCAATCAATAAATCAAATCCTAAAATCCAATGTCAATATATTTTATTGAAAACAATAAAATATTTTTGGGTGAATTTCTTACTAGACATATTGTGACAAGTTTTACCAAGTAGAAAGTTAATACTTTTACAATTTTCTAAAAAGGAAATCATAATTTTTTTATGGAAATAAAACAAAATTTGAAAAACAGAAAACAAAAAGAAAAAAGAATCCTAATTACTAGTCATCTATGTTATACTTATTTCAAAATTTGTTTTTTATAGACTTATTTTAGGAAGGAGACAATATTTTGTCACATTTGGCTCAATATGCTCATATGTCGAAATTTATTTACTTTAATTTTATGAAGTACATGTCACCTTGTAAAAGTTTAGTAATTTTTAAATTTTTCGTTTTAATAAAAACAAATATTTTTAAAATTTTAATAAATTATTTTCTATATATGCTAAAAATAGAGTATAAATATGCATACAATTTAATTCTTTTATCAACAATGATATCAAATGAATTGAAATCTAACTTATTTTTGTGTTGTAAAAACCTTTCTTTTTTTCCACAACTAAGTCAACAAATATGAACACTGGAAATTTCTTTTCATTGTTCACATCAACAAACTTGATGTGTGGAGCATGAATCTTAAACTCAATTTTATCATCATCAAGTGCATTAGGATGATTAACAAGATCATCAATAATCTTCATAATCTCATCTTGTGAGCAAACATCTACACCTAAAGTAGTTAACTCTATTGCTACATCATTAACAGGTTTAATAACACCTTTAGTAAAATGTCCATTAATAGACATATAAGCGTGGTGTGATTCTATAGTTGATTATTGATTTGATATTTTTTAATCTTGATGTCATTCACATCAATTATCTGATTCTGCAATTTATGATCCATGTCCTCTCTCATTTTCTTAATTTCAATATTTTGCTCAACCATTATCTTCAAAAAAGTTTCTAACTTGGACTCCTTAACTTTGTCATTCATTAGTTAACTTAAATCATCAGACATTTGTTATGCTTTAATAGCCAACTTTAGAAGCATATCTTCTATGTCACGACGAAGTATTTTAATTTTGTAGTTTCAGAAAATCAATTGAATGGTGGAATTAACATTTAGAAGTAATTCTAAAAAGTTGTTGTTACCTACACCCTCCATCATGTTACATAATATTCTGTCATTTTCATACCACTTATGCACAATATTTTTTTCATCGTTGATCAGCTCGCAACCCTTTCATTTATAACTTCTAGTTTCTCTCTCATTCCATCTATTAATAAATCAACTCCCTATAGGATGGTCCATTGGTTGTTTCAACTTGTTGTGGTAGTGCATGTCGTTACTCTTGAAAACCAAATGGAACAAATGATGATTGGCGATATAGAATATGCTTGTTGCTCATATTTAATAAAAGTTGATATAGGATATAGATAATTTTGTTGACATATACTTAACTTACTTATATTAGGTGCAGTAGTAGGCGTGACAACTTGTTATTGATAACCATATGAATCATGTGGTTGTTGTGGATAGTAATCATAATTAATTTGAAAATCACATTGTTGATTATTTTAATACGAAAAATTATTTTGTATTTTTGAAAGAGGATTTCTAAAAAGAAATAAATTGAAAGTTGTTTAGTAGACTTCCAAGAAAGAGAGATGTGTCTCAATGGAAAACCTAAGTATCTTATCTTTCCTTAGCTAAAGTGTTCTCCAACTAGTTTCATAAATTTCTCAACAAAAGTCCTCAAACAAAAATTATGATAAAAAGTCTAAAAAGCATAAATTAAAATAACTAGATAAAATAAAATAAATGATAGAAAAAAATAAAGAAAAAGAAAATGTTAGTGATTCTAGAATCAAAATAAAAAAAATAAAGTAAGAACCAAAATGATAAAAATTATAACCGTGTTCCTGGGCAACGACACACAATTTGATTATGTTGTCGTTGACGCAATCAAATTAATACTACTAAGATAGTAGCCAACAAAGTAGAAAAGGTAAATTCAACCTTAAGTCGTCTCTCAACAAACATGATGGAATAAGCTCTGAGAAGATCACCAAGCGAACACGAATAAAGCTCCTCGAAGCTTCCTTCAATGAATTTGACGCAACGGAATGATGAGGAATTCGAGATCAAGAGAGATTTTGCAAAAACCTAAGTGCGATAACTTTCGCAGAATCCCTAGGCAATAACGGAAGAGAGAATCCGAAAAAGAACGAACCAAATCTGAGAGAGAACTCATAGAAACCCTAGGAAAGGGGAGAAACTCTAAAAATAGAGAAGATTTGACGCGAATAACCCTAAAACCCTAGGAGGTCCGAAAGAAGCGAACACAAACGATGAAAATCCCTAAACCAAGAAGAAACCCTAAAGGAACCGATTAATCAGTGGAAACATGAGTTTAATCAGTGAGAATGATGAATTTAAAGAAGGGTGATATAGGTGTGGATGACATTATTTAAATTAATAAATAATAATTTATACCAAAGTAAAGCATAGCATAACTAGTTTTAGAGCTCTATCTTATGGTTGGAGGTCGTTGAGTGGTGAAATGTAGCTTAGGGTTTTTTGTGTAATGGTTAGATTTGGAATGTGCAATTTGAAAAAAAAAAGAAAGAAATAAGGCACTAGTTAGAGGAACAACATAAGAGTGGAAAAACAAAGGATGATCCTATTTGTTTGTTTCTTTTATACTAGACAGTTTTGAAGTGGAAAAATAAACATGAGAGCATTAGCAGTGTACTCCTTTAGTAGAGTTTTTTTTTTGTGTGGGTGAATTAATGGAGAAGCTTTGTAGAAGGAAAGTGATTAAGAGCAAGGCCAAAACATAATTTGTCACATGAAATTAAGGTAAGGAGAGCTAACCTTTCTCTTTTTACGTGATTCTTTGTAGAGAAAAGTTTGATATCTTATTTGAATGGTAAAACTTGTTTTGGTGGTTCTTTTAAGATGATAATTTGTTTAATTATTGAATTCATGGAGGAAGCGTGAGAGGCATTTTTGGTTAAAAATTGATGTTGTGTATGTAACGCTCCAATTTCAGGTGTTAAATGAATCCAATTCATAGTTAATACTACATTTCCTAAAAAAATATTATTAAAAAAATTAACAAAATTCTTTTTTAATCTTCCCATCTCTCATCACCTTACATAACATCCTCTCTCAATCCTACATAACACTTGTAACATCTGCAACATCATGCACTCTCGTATAACACAAACGTTATACATTTATCACAACAGCACAAGACAATATGGGTGAGCTAACACCAATAACATAGCGAAATAAAAACCACGCAAAAAAAAATAATAAAGTAATAACTCCTCCAATAACAATTAGTGACTAAAACATGATCACTCTTCTAGTCTGCCATGAGTGGGCTATCTTTAACTTTTTCAAACCCCACTAATACCTCGAACAGGATGGTCGAGTCGTCCCACCATCGTAGTAGGATCTGTCTCCCCTATTTTTCAATGATTTACACGTAAAAACTTCGGTGAATCTCATACTGAATACTATACTCAGCAACAAGTTAGAATTATAGGTCGAAACATCTTTCCTCTTCCCAATGCATCACATAAGCTAGAGGATACGACACTTAAAACTATCATCTTTATTGATTGATGACTATTGAAATTGAGAAATTAAAATAATATGTTATGCTATTTTTTAGGAAAATAAAAGTCATGTTGACTGGTAGGATTTATTTGCTATTTTCTAGGCACTAAGGAGCACTATTTGTTAGTGGTTTATAGATGCCCAACATTTACGTGCATTTACGTTCAGTTATTTGCTTTATAAAAAGCACATAGCACTCCTCAAATAAATATTAATGCATTTTATATTTCCTATGTGTTTCCTCTCTCTCACTTTTCCTTCAAAAAATAACCTACAAATTGGTTATCAGAGCTACATCTTAACACATCTTAACGGACCTATGGATGCTGAACAGTTTTTCTGCCACGTTGCTCCTCCTATCTTTGATGGAGATAACTATGATCTCTTGGCCATAAAAAAATGAATAACTTCCCTAGAGGCTTTGGATCTTTGGGAAGCAGTGGAGGAGGATTACGAATTGCTCTGCTGCCCTCGACAACCCCACTTAGCCCATATGAAAACCTACAAGGAGAAAAAAAACCAGAAAAGCAACGGCAAAGGCATGTCTAATTTCTGTGTTTCAAAACTAATTTTCAACCAGGATCATGTCTCCAGCAACCCACACAAAAAGCCCATTTGGGATTACTAAGGAGAATAAGCAGGAGATATGAGAAGAATTAGAAGCAGCATTGATTTAAATGATAGAACTTTTTGAATTGCCAAGAATAAAGAATCAGACACCATCAAAGAGTACTCAAATACGTTGCTGCATTGCCACAAATGTAAGATTGTTGGGCACGTTCAGTTTTTTCTAATTTCAAGAATTGTTGAAAAAAATTCTTGTATCAGTACCCAGAACGATAGTTAGCTTCTATAGCTAACCTTTGAGAACACAAAGGATCTATCTAAAGATCACTTGGCAAGTCGCTGTCTTTAAGGCCCAAGAGCAGAGACTTATGAGGCAACAAGGATCTGTGGAGGGTGCCTTTTTCCAAGTCAAATTGAAGCAATGGCAAACAACAAAACACACAAAAAAAAAAAAACAAAAAAAACAAAAACCAAAAACAAAAAACAACCCAAACAAAAAAACACAAAAAACAAAAAAAAAAAAATCAAAAAACACCCAAAAACACACCAAAAAACACCCACAAAAACAAAAACACCCAACCCAAAAACAACACCAATCAACCACACACTAACCCTCCACATAAATTCACCATTCCAAAAAACTCAAAAAACCACAAACCACAAACACTAGACCAACACCAAAGACTACAACCCCAAAACCTCCCCAAACAATCCAATCAAACCTAAACACAAAAACAACAAAAATCACCGCCCTAAAACCACATAACAAAACTCCTGCAAAACCAAAAAAAACAACAACCTCTTACAAAATCACCACCAACAACCACCCCCGCACACAAACCCCCACCCCACCCCCACAACACACACACCAACACATCAACAACCACGACAGATCCTACCATAAACCACATCCCCACCAAACCACCAAAAAAAACACCACGCAACCTAAACTACACACACATCCTCCTCCCCCACTACCAACCCACAAAACGCAAACCTCCATCACCAACTCAAAACCCATTCACTACCTACATACAACACACCCACTACCACATCCCAAAACCAAAAACCACTATAAATAAAACAACACCAAACTCAACCACACCCACCACCCCCAAACCAACCAACCCAATCGCCACAACCCAATACAAAACACAAACAAACCCCCCCACCACACTACCCAACACCCCCCACTAAACTAAAACCACCAAAACTTCCTCAACAACCACCCAAAACAACACAAACCACCCAAAAACAACCATACGAAAAACACACCACACCAACAAAAACCTTCACCCCACAACCCCAAAACCCACACTTCCCCGACCCCTTGAACCAAGATACCCTAAACACAAACCCCAATACAAACCCCCAAACAAACAACATCAAAAAACAAAACAAAAACACTCCCCTTTACCAAACCCCAATCAAAACTACTCAAAAAACAAAAACCCACCATCCCCCCACAGCCCCCATCAAATACAAACTAAACCCCCCCTTCATAAACCTCCCACCGCACCTATAAACACAAAACCCCAAAAAAAAATGCAACAAACAGAGGAATAACAGAACAATGATACCAGACCTGGAAGATTAAACAGATCAATAATAAGGAGTAATAATACCAGTTTTTCACCTTGTCCTCATGTAAGAAAAACCATCATCCACAAAAAAGGTGGTCGGTGGAGATCGGTGTAAATTGTCATAAGTGTGGGCACTAGGGCACATGGAAAGATTTGCAAATCCTCATCAACAACAAGGAGAAGTTAAAGTTGTTGAGGACCACAACAAGAGAAACATTGTTTGTTGTGTTACATCTTTGGCTACGATAAGCTCACAGAAAGTTGGCTCTAGACTCGTGGTTGCACAAATCACATGAGTTAATGATCGCGCAACTCTTTAAAGAACTTGAACAAACTGCACTTTCTAAAGTTTTAGAGTCGGTAAATGGGCATATATTGCAGTAAAAGCAAAGGAACAATGGCAATTTAAGGTCAAACAGGTGTTAAAACTGATTTCAGATGTTTTCTATGTTCCAGGAAATTAACCAAAACTGTTGAGTGTTCCCTCAATTGCTTGAAGAAAGTTATCTAAGGTGTTGTTTGAAGATAAAAACTGCATGATTAAAGCTTCACAGGGCAAAGGAAGTATTTAAAGTTAGAATGAAAGGAAAAAGCTTTGCTTTGAACTTCATGAGTGAAGAATAGGCTACAGTGCACAAAGAGGTCAGCAATACAATACTTTGGCATAAAAGATTGGGCCATTTTCACCACAATTGTCTAATATTCATGAAGAAGAATGACATGGTCAGAGGCTTACCTGATATAGAAGTAATTTCCTACATGCATTGCTTGTCAATATGGAAAGCAAACAAGACTCCCATTTGCACAAAACAAGACTTGGAAGGCTATACAAAATCTAACAATGGATACAATCAGATGTTTTGGGGTCCTATGAGTCCCACTATTTGAATGCAGTAGGTATCTAGTGTTTTCAATTGATGACATCAAGAATGTGTTGGATAATTTTATGAAGTTTAAATATGAGTTGGGCATTTTTTTGGAGTTTAACTTTGGTGGAAAAAATCAAAGCAAGTACAAAATGCAGATGATCAAATCCGACAATGGACCTGAATATATTCCAAAACATTTAACAAGTTTTGTGAAGATACAGGTGTAGAACACCAACTTACATCCCTTATTCACCTCGCAAAATCTCACTGCAGAAACGGAAAAATCGGACTATTTGGAGATGGCTAGGTGCTTACTTCGATGACAAAGAGTGCCTAAAAAATTCTGGGCAGAGGCCTGTAAATACAATAGTATTTTTACTTAATAGACTGCCAACAAAAGCTTTACAACAAAGAACGCTTTTTGAAGTATGGTACGGTTACAAACCTGAGCTCTTTAATTTAAAGATATTTGGTTGCTTGTGTTTCTTTTATATTCCTCATATTAAGAGAGACAAATTGGACAATAAAGCAGAACCTGGAATTATTTTGTAGGCTATAGCTTAATTTAAGGCCTATAGGAATCTATCTCTTCCACATAACCACAAGTCATTGTTCGCAGTATGTGAAATTCTTGGGAGTTTGATTGTTGGAGCTGGAAGACAACAAATTCGTTTGAACATTTTGATTGTTTGAACTGGAAAGGCAACAATGAGCTTGGATTGCAGAGGAGAATGAAGATGTGGATGATGAACCTGCAAGGAACAAGATTGCTTTCTACTCTATCAAGGTGTAATGTTTGCGGTCATGGAAACCTATGATATGAAGAGGCTCCGAACTGACAAAAGGTGGATAATGTTTTTGACGAGGAGCTTTACATGATTGAACCAAATCATAACGTGTGAGTTTGGTGATAGTCCTAGTCATAAAAAGGGCATTGAGTAAGTGGGTGTTAATGAACCAAGTTCAATCAATCTGATGGTTCTGTGAACAAATACAAGGCAAGACTTGTTGTTAGGGTATAATGCTCAATGTTTTGGGGTGGATTCTCGGAAACATTTGGCCCCAATTACCAGGCTAGACACAAAAGTTTGCTGCTACACTAGCTGACAAAAAGGCTTGCTTTATACATCAATTGGATGTAAAATCACATTTTTGAATGGTATTTGAGGAAGAAATTTTTTTGTTGGAACAACCAAAAGGTTTTGCTCTCAAGTATAAGAAGACAAGGTTATCCTACTGAAAAGGCACTTAATATGGTTTTGAAACAAGCACCAAGGTCTTGGTATAGCAGAATTGATGCCATTTAAATGACTTAGGCCCTTTGTGAAAATTCTAATTGAGTACACCTTATATATTAAAAAGGTGAATGAAGATATACTTATGATATCTCTGTATGTTGATGACTTATTTGTTATAGGAAATTGTAAGGAGATGATTGACAAGTTTAAAGAAGAAATGGAAAATATCTTTGAAATGAATACCGTTGAAATATGATATTTTTTTCTTGGTATGCACGTGCAGCAAAGCAAAATGAAATATTTGGTGTGCCAAGAAAAGTATTGCAAATGAAGTCCTTCATGAAGTTCAACATGGAAGGGTGTAAGTCAGCTGCAACTCCAATGAACCAAAAAGAAAGTTTGCAGAGCAGATGGTGCTGAACAGGTTGATGAAAAGATGTTTAGATCCTTAATAATGCTATGTATTTAAG
The DNA here is from genome assembly GCF_018835915.1 of Vigna umbellata. Next base: position 22,405 of record NW_025913255.1, read on the forward strand.
TGCCACCCGACCAGATATCATGCATTCAGTGAGTTTGTTATCAAGGTACATGTATTGTGCTAGTGAAATTCATTTTCAAGCAGCAAAAATAATTCTTAGATATGTTAAAGGCACAATTGATTATGGTATATGCTTCAACACGTTGAAAGCTTAGTTTTCATGGATATTCCAATAGTGATTGAGCAGTGATGTGTTGATGATATGAGAAACATTCTGGTTACTGTTTCCTCTCTGGGTCTGGGTTTTTTTCATGGAGTTCCAAAAGAAGAAATTATAAGCCCATCATAGCAGAAGCAGAGTATGTTGCTGCTACAGTTGCTGTCAATCAAACTGTTTGATAAGAAAGATAATGGCTGATTTACCTAAATTAAAGAACAAGAGATAGCACAAAGATTTTTTTGTGGATAATCAAGCTCAATTTCAATTTTGCGAATAATCTAGTTTGTTTTTCATGGCAAAACAAAGGCATTTTAAGATAAAGCTTTTTTTTAGAGAAGTTCAAAGAAGGGACAAGTGAAACTAGTTTACACAAGCAAACAGACAATCACGTGGTTGATAAGTCTAACCAAGGCACTTCCAAAATCTAGATTTGAGTTCTTGAGACAAAAGCTTGGAGTTTTGCAGTTCCAAAGTCCAGGAGGAGTGTTGATTGATGACATTGGAAATTGAGAAATTAAAATAAATGTTTACTATTTTTTTAGGAAATAAAAGTCTGTGACTGTAGGATTTATTTGCTATTTTCTCTAGGTCCCTAAGAGCACTAATTTGTTAGTGGTTATAGATACCAACATTTACGTGCATTTACGTTCAGTTATTTGCTTTATAAAAGTAATAGCACTCCTCAATAAAATATTAATGCAGTTTTATATTCCTGTGTTTCTCTCTCTCAACTTTTCCTTTAATAAAATAACATAGGCAAAGAGGACATTTTTTCACTACGAAAGTAACACACTCAAGATATATTGCGGTTCAAAAATCACTCACCCCAACCAATTTTATTGACACAAAAAATAACCTTGAACACGGACAACTCCTACTACCATTCACCATGCATAAGTAGACCCAACCGAAACTATCAATTAATTTTAGGCTTAATACCCTATTTTGTCCCCAGTTTCGTTCGACAATGTCAAATTAGTCCATCCTTTAAAACGTGCATCAATTACGTCCCTACTAATAATTATATCCAGTGAAATCCCCTTCCGTTAAATCCGTACAAACGGCGTTAATTATTTTTTCTCTCTCTTCTATTAACGCCGTTTGTACGATTTTAACGGAAGGGATTTCTTGAGATAAATTTATTAAGTAAGACGTAATTGACCACGTTTTTAAGATGGACTAATTTGACATTGTCGACTGAAACTGGAACAAATATGGTATTAAACCTTATTTTGCAACTCAACCAGTCAATAATAGTACAACACGTCAATTAAGATATCATTGATCCATACATACAAGGCAGCAACATAAGCTATTCAGACCAAGGACAAGACAATAAAACATCATATAATTATACAACAAGATCAATGATGGACTCATTTTAACGTGTAACAGTGCAGCAACTTTTTAAATTTAAAACAGCACTAACAACATGCCCAAGATGGTTTAACAAAATCCATGTTTCTTATACATACATGTGCCTATTAATGCTTAAAGACCACAATAAGTAACACCAATCACCATGTGAATAATTTGATATAGGTGAACAGGTCCTCGAACATAAAGCATATGTAAAAAATAAAACCTTCATAACACAAATCCAACATTAGTCGCACCATTTAGGATTAAAATCCGTGACCACTCACCACCACAATCTTTTACCAATTAAATCACATTATTTGTGAAAAAAAAAATATTTTTTTATAAAAATATCCATAACTACCTCTAATTCTTATATTTATAATACATATTTTCCCCGTATGTGTAAATAGATATATCTTTATTAGAGTTTTGTTAGTTGTTTTTTTTATATATACACGTATTATGGATATGTGGAACAGTTCAATCATAGTTTTAATGGTGTTTGTGGAAATCAAATCAGTGTTATCTTCTCCTTGATTTGTATCTCTTTTGTTTACTGTTTTTTACATGTGTTTTTCTTGCATAATTGAAAAAAAAGCATAAATGGAAAAACATAAAAGCCATATAACAGAAAAGTCAAATTGTAATCTTAAATAAGACGATAATAGTTCGAACATGGTAGCTGAGGAAAATACGATGCTTGCAATTCTCAAACAAGCAATTATTCAAATCATCTCACCAACAATTTGCAGAGAAAGAAAACTAAGAAGCTTTCAACCATAAGCCACCGTCCCTGATTACCCCTTAGAACAACTCATCCATGGCACCACAGTAAGGAAAAAGGAGAATCGAATTTTCTCTTTTTCTCTCTTTCCCTCACTCAACCACCATAACAAAACTGTTGAACCAAAGTCCCGAATAAACTCATTTTCCAACTGAAAGAATCTTTCTCTGATATACTAAACATCATTGTCTGGTTTGTTGAACCAAAAAATAAGGTAAAGAAAAGAAAAGCTGTGATGGGGATTTGGGCTGATTCAAAAGGGGGTGGTGGAAACGGAGGAAAGAATCCATGGAGTTTTGTAACCAGGAGGAAAAGGGTGGATTCTGCAGTTGAGAGCAATTCCCACGGTCAACTTGCCAAGGAGTTAACCGTGCCACATCTCATGGCAATTGGTAGTTCAAAACCTTTTCTTCTCTTCTCTTTCTTTCTGGTGTTTTATTTTATTTTCAATCACTTTTTTCATCTGGGTATGGATGTGACAAGATTTTAGATTGACGATCTTTCATATTCTGAGAAATTGGTTCTTTTGGGGGTGCCAGATACCCAAAAACCTTAAAGTTGCAGCTGAAATCAGACTTTCCAACAGTTTTTCATAACTTGCGGCTGTGGATCCGCTCATGTCTTAGTTTCAAGATTCGAGTTTCAACTTCACAATTCCAGAATTTTAGTGTTTTCTTTTTTAACTCTGGCTGAGTGCTTTTTTCACAGAAAAAGAGAGTATAAATGAACAGTTTTTTTCAATATTTTAATCTTCCAATACAGATATGCTATTGTTATTTAATTTGGCCATAAACTGCTCTTGCAATATTTAATTTCTTTGGCGGTTTGACTCAGGTGTTGGTGCAACAATTGGTGCTGGTGTTTATGTGCTGGTTGGAACTGTGGCTCGAGAACACTCTGGACCTGCTTTGCCACTCTCTTTTCTGGTGGCTGGTTTTGCTGCTGCGCTTTCTGCTCTTTGCTATGCAGAGTTGGCTAGCCGTTGTCCTTCTGCTGGAAGTGCATATCATTACTCATACATATGTGTTGGAGAAGGGTATTCATTAAGTCACCTTATTAGTGGTTTTGTCTTCCTATTTATTTCCTTGGACCTTCCAATACACTCACTAAGAAGAATATTGGAGAATTCTCCATGCTCCCTTGCAGAAAAATAAATGAGTCCTGAACTAAGTGAGAGGGTTTCTAGTTTATCTATAACTTAGTTTTAAATTATAAAACAATTTATTGATTTTTCTCCTAAAAATGTTTTTGAAAAAGCTTGTTCAATTCAAACATCTCCTAGACATATTGAAGATTGAGAAGTGACTTTAGTCATTATGATAATGGGTTGGCTTATGATAAAACTGTTTTTCTGAAATACTCAAGGGGGTTTGATACTGTCCAGTGAAATCTCACCGTTTAATATAGATAAGAGGGATAAAATTTGAGTTATAAACAAGAAAGGAAAAATAAGGATGTGTTTTTGTTCTGTTTTTAATATTGACATGGAGCATTCTAGTTAGAATGATATTGTCTAAGCTCTTGTGACATGTGTTCTTCTATACACAGAACTTGAGATAGTTTAAGGTTCTAAAGTTACATGATTGCCGATTGAGGGTCTAGTGTATGTTGATTAATAGAGAATGATTACTTTGTTTTGAAGAGTTGCTTGGTTGATGGTTGGGCCTTGATATTGGGAATACACAATTGGTGGAGCTGCAGTTGTCGTGGCATAACGCCCAATTTGGGTATGGTGTTGTTTCATCTTTGTGTTCAGTATTTGTTTCTTTAAGAGGGTGTTGATTATACCATTTGTTTCACTTTTAACCTTTTAAAAAAATTATGTTACAATTTATGTTTTTGAGTGACTCAGTGCACATGAATAAGGCTTTTGTTGATGAGTATTAGTTCAAATAGATTTTCTCTTGATGATCTTGGATGTAATGGTGTGTGAAGTCATGTGAAGCAATGTGGGTTCAAAGTGGGTATCTCGATGGTAGGCGGCACTTATTGGAGGAATGGAAAATTTGCCAAGCTTTCTGTCGTGGCATAGCATTCCTGGGACTAATATCGTTGTTGACCGTGTTCAGCAATTGTAGTATTCATTGTAACTGGACTTCTTTGTGCTGGGATCAGAGAGGTATATTTCCACCTAAAAGATCTCCAATAGTTTAGGAGTGTGGCTGAAGGAAAATAAACACTCTTTATTGAAAAATATACTTGACACACATATGGCTTTTACATGCATTTACACTTACCCTCCTTACTTTACATTCTTCTTTTCAAAAAACTACAAAATTTTACTCTTGTTAAAACATTTACAGATGTGTTAAATGAATGCCAGTGGGTGATATTACTCTACTCTTTTTCTACCAAAACTTTCTTTTAAATTGAATAAATGAATGATTGATGTATGCAGAGCACAGTGGTGCAAAGTGTAGTGACAACAGTGAACATATTTGCATTGATTTTTGTCATAATTGGTGGAGGTTACTTAGGGTTCAAATCTGGATGGGTTGGATATCAGCTTCCCACAGGGTATACTATAAATAAATAGAACCATGATTTTCATTTCCTTTGATCTATTCTAGTTACTGAATTAGTGATGAATAAATTGGTGTTGATTTAATAGGTACTTTCCCTTTGGGGTAGATGGGATGCTAGCTGGTTCTGCAACGGTGTTTTTCGCATATATAGGTTTCGATGCGGTTGCAAGCACAGCTGAAGAGGTATAATTTTGTTGTTAGTCTGTATGTAGTTCTATCACTGTAAAACTTACAAAGTGTTTGATATAAAATGATTTTAATGGGGTTGGAAAAATAGGTTAGTTATGCTTTTAATGGAGTACGAAAAGTGGGTTAGTTATGTTTGGTTCTTACTTTTATTTTTAACACCTAACTTTGCTAAAATAAGATTATACAATCTAAAATACAAAAGTATTTTGTTATGTATAATCCAAAATATAATTTTGTATTCATATATTACATTTCAAAATGTGCGTTTTGGAATTTAAAATGAAAAATCTAAACTAAAGGTAAAAGTGGAATTTTCAAATGTATGGGGTGCAGCTTGAAACTGTAGAGGTGCAACAAGAAGCTATCAAAAGTGGAAAGCTAAAATAAAAATTTTACTGAATTTATTTTATCTTTTTTTATTAAATTATTTAATTTGGTAATAAATGACATATTTTAATAAATATAACGAATTTTTTCATTTCTAAAAAGGCTATGTGATACTTCATGAAATACTTTCAACCATAAAAAAACTCAGTCATTCTTAAAAAATTTTATTATTTCAAGAATCATAATCTAAAAAAGGAAATTTCTACCAAACGTGTGTCTTAAGGTAAAACGTATGACATGAATGTTCCTGAAATTTGTGTCAAGGTTCTGAATATGAATAAACATAAGAGATTTTATTAAGAACATTTTCAAGCATGAATTGTTATCGATTTGTTTGAATGAATTTTTAGTAAGGTTGTACTTCATTTGAAGTTTGATTGTTTTTATTATTATTTTTCTCTATATAAGCATTTAACAAGTTGTTTAGAATAGTTTCATCCACACATTTCAAAATAATGTTAAATTTAACAATATTTTGTTTATTGTTTAAGATTGATTTAAGACTGGTTATGTAAGCATTATCGTATCATAGACTTCAATAAAAAAAAAATATCATTGAACACTTATTTTTAAATGAATGATAATTATAAAAGAGTGGCACAAGTGTTTGATAAAATTCTAAAAGTGTTTGATAAAATTCTAAAACTACCTTTTGCAGTTCAGAAAGTCCTAACATTTTGTGATTTATCGGATTCTGAAATTTGACGAAGGATTTTTCATCTTTTTTATTAGATTTTGAAATCCGATAAAAGAAAAATATAACTCCTAAGGCTGTTTTTAGAAATTAGAGATGCATGATTGAATGTTCAGAAGGGTGGAATAGTCGTGTTCGGATAGTCTTTATTTTTAGACAAACTTAATTTTTATTGTTCAATTTCTTAAACATGGTAAACTTACATTTTAAATAATTTAATTAAAGGTTATGTATGTTTATAATCCTTAAATTTTGACATAAAATTATAATTTATTTTAAATTTTAAAATAAACAGATATATTCTTCTTAATTTAATAGTATTAAATTTTTTGATGTGTCGTGTTTCAGGTTGGTATTTGAGTTGTACATCATTTCACATTATCTAACTTAAATGTTAGTCAGAAACACCATTTAACACATAGAAAAAGTTAATGTTGTTAAGTTAAGAAGACTATATTTATTTATTTTTAAAATTCAAGAACCAAAATGTCTCAATAAAAAGAATTATAATTTTGCATCCAAAACTACAAGTTTAATCCTTTAATTAAACAATTAAACACTAAAATATAATATTATTTATTACTATCAAAATTCTAAATATTTGAGCAAATTTTTCAAAATTAACTTGTTTCAATCAATGTGATGTTTATTTACTTTTATACTGTTCCTTAACTTCTTTAAATCAACATTCCATTTACACATACCAAATTCTTTCTTTTACCGTACAAATGATTTATTATTCAAAATAGCAGTTCATATCTTCATAATCTTAAACAATGGACATATATATTTCTCTTCTAAAATGATTTCCAAAGTAGTACTTATACTTGATAAGAAACTCAGTCTCTTTCCACTTGTTGAAGTTACTCTAATATTATCTAAATGTTTATTGTTATCAAAGCATAATTGTTACTTTATCATTATTACATCTTTAATAAATGCTTAATTATGAACAGTGAAAAATCCTCAAAGAGATTTGCCACTTGGAATTGGTGCTTCTTTGTTTCTATGTTGTGGATTGTACATGTTGGTATCCATTGTTATAGTGGGTTTAGTGCCTTATTATGCTATCAATGCTGACACCCCAATATCATCAGCATTTGCAGACAATGGAATGCAATGGGCAGCGTAAGTATTTCAAGTTTAAGCAACACTCAACATGATTATGAGATTTTTTCATCTAGCACCTATGCTGATAAAATTTTTCCTAAAAAAAAAGAAAAAAGGAGTGTTCCTTGAATAGGTGACTCAACCCCATTCAATCATATTTAATTGAATTAGGTTGGATTTCATTTACTATTAATCTCAATCCAATTTAAATTAACCCACTCTTATATGAATTAGGTCATATTGTTGGATACCAGAGATAAAACCAATTTAAAATATATAAATGTGTGCAATTCTCATCTTACAAGTCGGTTTTGTAAGATTGAATTAGACTTAAAGTTTATTTATTAATATTTAGTCTTACATTCAACATATATATATACATTGACATGAAGGGGTGACGTAGGTTTAAAGTTCAATTTTTAAGGCATATATTTAGTGTAGGTGATTCAAGAGTCACTTTTATGTTAGTATAATGAATAAATTAGTTTGATCCAACTTATTATATCATAATTTATTATCTTACTTGAAGTCTTAAATTAATTTTTATAAATGTTATATTATATTTTTAATTAGATGGATATTTAAAAATTATAATTATTAATAAAAAAATTATTTTGAAATCTTGATCCAATTAACTCCATCTAACCCCTTTCATAGAGAGTTGTTGGATTGAGTTTCACATGAAAAAAATATAGAAACTTAATCTAATCCAACTTAATAATATTTTGGTGGATTAGATTAAATAGTAAATTTGTTTCAAATCCTATCTAACTATCACACTCATACCTAAAAAACACTTTTATTCTTATTTACCACAACAACACATTCTTATTTTTATTTACCCCAATAATACCATTTACTATTTAAAATTTACTTTTTCTTTTCAAGAAACCAAATGCTGACAATTATTTTGATTATGCTCGATTGGAGAAAAAGGTCAGACTTTTTTTTAGAAATTAAATTATGTCATTTTTGTTAGCTATTGTGATGAATAATTTTTATTAGCATACGTGTTTCTTGAAAAATATATATATATATATATATATATATATATATATATATATATATATATATATAATATGTATATTTTTTATTTTTTAGTAGAAGAAAAATGGAGACAAATATAGATGTGATGAGAGATAAAACTGAAATTGTTTAGCTTATTTGAAATATAATAGAATTAGACGGTCTCATAAAAGTAAATTTATGTAATTAGAAAACATTATAGTAACGATTTTAAAATATATAATTGTATCATTTCACACATTTTTGAAATTGTGGTTTGCAGGTATGTTATAAACGCTGGGGCTTTCACAGCTTTATGTGCATCTTTATTGGGAGCAATATTACCTCAGGTAAACAAGTTTATTTATGTTTGTATTAACAGTGACATAAAATATCCATTATCTGAGATTTTTTTAATTAATTTTAATTTTATTATTTTTCTTGTAAAATAATATTATTATATAGGAATGGTAAAAAAATCGTAGGACCCATTTAGTTTCATCTTTCAAAAATAAGTAGGTAGGACTAACCCACAAATTGAAAATTTTAATTTATTCTGTCAAATTATTTTAATTTATTTATAGATGTAAATATTAAAAATATATTTAATAATATAAATGTTTTAAAATTTTAATTAATAATCCATCACATCTATACTTTTATTTCGATATCTTAATAAAAAATTCAACCTCAATTTTCAAAATGCATTTTCCCTTACTATTTATTAGATGAAAATGACCTATTATCAAGTTGTCGGTAACAAAAAGTTAAAAGTATCCACGTGGGATCGCACTATAGGCAACAAAACTCAGTTTGTTAGGCAGAGTGGTCCCAAATTTATATGATTGGAGAAAACTGAATATTTGAAAAATAAAAAGATTCTTTCTATATATTACATTATATAAATTGACAAAATAAATATTTTTTAAAATTCTGAAGTTAATAAGATATAATTTTTTATTTTTTGACTTTTCTAAAATTGAAAATAGTTGCATTTAATCTATACTATTATATGATTTCTTCTTCAGTTGGATCTTTTACTTTCCTCTTCATTCTCTTTCTCTTCGCCATTATTTTTTTTCTCTCTGACCACTTTTTTTATAAGATTTTGAATGTCTGAGTTGGCTTGATTATTATCCTTTTGCATTTTTAATGAAAAAAATTGGAATAACAAAACACCCAGATACAAATTTATCCATAACTCTGCTAGAACGTAATTGGTTAGGTTCGTATTTTTCTATATAAATATGTTCATGTTGTCATATCTCACCTGCTAAGAGGTGGTGGTGTGTTGGTATACCTGTTTTCGTTTTTTTTTTCAAATTAAAAGTAAAAATAAAATAATTTAAAAAATTAAAGTTTTTATATTATATTACTGAAAATATATAAATTCAAAATAAAATTATATTTAAATTATTAACTCTGGTAAGAAATGGATTTAAACTTAATTTAACCTTAACAAAACAAACTTATAAGGTGAAGTTTGCACTCACTTATATATTAAAACAAGGCTTTACAAAGACCAACTGTCAAAATGTAAATCTATTTTCTAACTCAACAATCTAATATAGGAAACACACAATATAGAAGAACAATCATCTTCACTACAGTAATCCTTTGAGACCCTTCTCAAAGTACCAAGAACCCCACGTTCTTCTTCCTGACAACACGCACAGGGAAACAACAATCCTTTAATTGCAAAACAAAGTCTAATCAGTAAAGAATACACCTTAATTGTAGAGAAAAAGATCAGTCAGTAAACGTTCATATTTGTCCTTCAAGAATCCTTAAAGAACATCAACTTCTTAGTATCTTGATTCTTGGAGCAATTAAGCACACCTGCAAATACTTTCTAAACTCTCTCATATCATATATGAAAATTCTCAAATGATCAAAGTCTTTAAAATCTTGCGTAACGTGTCATTATATAGATTTTCTCATATCAGACACACTTTAATCGATTACGAAAATAATGTAATCGATTACGCTTATAATAGAGTTATATCAGGATTACATTAAAACAACTTTAATTGATTAAGCAATTGATGTAATCGATTGCATGTTAACAGTAAGTCAAAACATTTAAAAATATGATCGTTATTACAGTTAGACTTAGCTTGAAAATAGTTTTCAAAGTATACCAGACTTAACTGTAATCGGTTAAGTTATACACTTATACATTTTTGAAAACTTTTTCTTCTCAAACACATCACTGCACATTTCAAATAGGTGTATGCAAAGTCACAAGTTTTAATCGATTATATATTTAATGTAATCGGTTAAAACTTTGTTGTTTGCTACTGTTTTAAGCATAAGTATATGCAAACCAATCAGTGTAGCAACATATGTTCAAAAACATTTAAGAAATATTTATGTTGTTTGTCATGAAAACATATATGTGTTGTCATCATCAAATTTTGTTACCATGGAAACATGTATATGTTGTCATCATAAAAAACCAAACACATAAGTGATTGGATTTAACATTTATAATGCTCCCCTTATAACCAACTATCTTCATAACTATATCAATCATTTCAACTACACACACATATATCAATTCAGATTTGAAATTTAGAATAGTTTTATAAACAAATATATAGTTTCCCTTACCTATTGAGAATTCTAACCGTTCTACTAGACCAAAATTACTCCTCCAGCTTAGGGAACTCAATTATGTACCTATATACCACAGAAACACGATCAGGGTATGTGGTTAGAACCACTGATCAACAAGAAACATACAAGAAGACTGAGAAGGCACATGCTACAAAGTTGTTCACATGCATGAAAAGAAACGTGCAACTCAAGAAAAAGTAAAAGCTAACTTACTCTTTTTAAGAAACTGATCGGAGGTCAAGGGAGACCTTGCTGCCATGATAACAAAGGTACTTCTTGATCTTCAAAAGGATAACCCAGGAGTTATAACTAAAATAGAGAAAGAAGAGAATACTCGATGAATGAGTTCTAGAGAGATAGTAGGTATTCTAAGTAATAAGACCTTTTAACCGAATTTCTATTTTACCTTTGGTTTTATTTTGTTATTAAAATAACACGGTCTCATTATTTAAAACATTTTATCAACTCCTAAAACTTTATTTCTAGTTTCTTACACCTCATGATGACGATTCTTGCTGTAGTGACTCTCCTAGTGGCGTCGCTTGTGGTGACGCCTCTTGTCGTGGTGCCTCTTGTTGCCTCGCTCAACAATGAGGGAGAAGAAGTTGACATGCCTCGTGACTGCGACACCTCTTTTGGTGGCAACTAGCACGACATCAACGTTCCTAAGGTGGCAGACCTTGAAGGTAGTCTTGTGCATATGAAAGATAGGAGATCATTTCTCCCTACATCTCCAGATTTTTTTAAAATTCCAAATTATCTTCTACAATTCAAAAAACCTTACACTCTTATCTTTTTTCTTCAACGAATTTCAAAGTTCGTTGAATTTTTTTTCTTTAACAGATTTCGAAATTCATTAAAGGATTTTTCCAAGGCTTCAATGAATTTCAAAATCCATTTTGAATTTTTTTTCTCTAACGAATTTCAAAATTTTTTGAAGGATTTTTTCTTCAACAAATTTCAAAATTCGTTAAATAATTTTTCAAAAGCTTCAACGGATTTCGAAGTCTCTTGAAGGATTTTTCCTCCAATGAATTTTGAAATCTGTTGAAAGATTTTTTCTTCAATAGATTTTGAAATCCCTTAAAGAAAAACGTAATCTCAAATTATTTTTGAATATTATTTAAATATTATTGAAGGACAAAAAAGAAAAGAATAAATGTAGGGAGCAATGTGTGGTGGTGGAGGGAGTAACTTTCATAAATTTTAGCCCATTTGTTTAAAACATTTTAAAATCCAATAAGTAATTGGTAACTTCCACTAAAGTCATTGCACCCTTGAAACAAAGTCACTAGAGTTACTGTTCCAACCAAGAAAAAAAAACTCTAAAATCTGTCAAAATATTCATGAACAATTCAAGATAAATCATCTCACCGATACGTGATACAATTTACGATTCAACTACCTTAGTAATAAACTGTAATAAAATTTGAGGTAGGAATGAATTGTAATTGGGTGTTAAAAGTTTAGGAGTTAAAGCATGTTTAACCTTAAAATAACCAATAGAAAAACTGATGTTAAAACCTCATTAACATATGCCTACACTTAAAATGTTTGGGCAGCATAAGAACAAGAAGGTGTAAGTTCAATTCAAATAGATGATAGTGTTCCAATTACAGTGATTGTGCATTGGAGTTATCATAGCTTTCCCCTTTTTTTCTTGAAGTTTTCTTTCTGTGAGGGAAAATTATGAATGTGTTTTGTTGTTTAATGTGTCTCAGCCAAGAATATTGATGGCTATGGCCAGGGATGGGTTGCTGCCTCCTTTTTTTTCTGACATAAACAGCCATAGCCAGGTTCCTGTCAAGAGCACAATAGTTACTGGCCTTGTTGCTGCACTCTTGGCTTTTTTAATGGAAGTTTCTGAATTGGCTGGAATGGTAAGTCTACTTTTGCAACATAAAGGAATGAAAAACTTAAAAAAAAAAAATTAAAATTTAAGAATATTTAGAAAGTATTTTAAATAAAAAAATATAATAAAATTTGAAATTTGGCTGGTGTAGGTGAGTGTTGGTACACTTCTTGCATTCACAGTGGTGGCAATATCAGTGTTAATACTGAGATATATCCCACCAAATGAAATTCCATTGGCTCCTTCTGTCATGGAACCCTTTGTTTCAGCATCAACAGGGTATACTTGGAGCAGGTTGGAAGCAAATGAAGATACAAAGGCTCATGCTGGTACTTCTCACACCACAATACCTCCAACTGTTAAAGAGGATGTACCAAATGATCCTCTTATTGCTAAAGATACTATCATAGCCAAATGTAAGTCAAATTCTATCTACCATCATACAAATTCTCCACATATTTATGTCAAATTGCTTGAAATAAGGAACAATATTCTCAAGATACTTTTTTCTTAATTAATATAAAAAGAAAGAATTAAATTTTTTTTTTCAAATTATTATAAAAATGTGTTGCGTTTTTAAACTAAATTTTAATGAAGTTAATTCATGTACTTTATCAAAGTAAAGTAATGTAAAACATCTTTTTCAACGAATTGTAAATGGAGATTATATTATACTTTACTATAAAACTCTATTTGCCACATGAAAAACATTATGCATGTTGTTTGTTACCATTTACTGAAAATGATATTTTACTAACTACCTAGGAATGAAACACTTTTTTTAGAGTAATTTAAAATTAAAATCTATATTTAATTCCTATAAAAAATATTGAGTTTTTTTTTATTCTAATAACTTGTTTTTGCAACAAAATCAATGCTTCTTAAGTAACTTGCACTAGGAGACTGATATTATAATTTTGAGTAATGATAGAGTGATATAAATAAATATAAAAAAATTATGTGTGTTAAATTATATACTTTTATAATTTTTTTTTCTTTTGACTTTCCTTTGACATCTACAGTTTTTCTCCTTGCTCGTATTTGTTTGTGATGCAGATGTACATGAAGGTAATAGGAGAAAACTTATTGGATGGGCAATAGCAGTCACATGCTTGGGGGTGTTTATCCTCACATTTGCAGCTTCAAATAACACTATAATCAGGTTGGTTTTAAATGTTTCAGTTTTCATGCACATGTAGGTCTGAAATTGTTAGGAGTCCTACGACGACTAAAAATTAGACAAATTTATAGTATACAAGTAGATGTAAACTTCATTTTATAAACTAGTTTTGTGAGGTTGAGTTAAGCTTAAAATCTATTCTTAACAAAAATCACTAGTTAAGTTGGGTTTATTTGAGTAACCTTCTTTTGCAAACTCTTTTAGCCTAAGACAAAAAGTAAACTACAATATTTTGTAAGCATTTCATGTTTTGTATTAGCAGTTCTATTCGTTTTGCACTATGTGGAGTTGGTGGCACTCTTCTTCTGTCTGGTTTTGTCTTCCTAAACTTCATGGATCAAGATGATGCAAGGCACAACTTTGGCCATTCTGGAGGTATGGTTAACAATATAAGCATCTCACGGTAATAAACTTTAGGTCTTGTGTGAGTTATTATCTTGTTCCTATGCAACTAACCTATATGTCTATGGATTTTCAGGAATGCAAGAATATATTTAAACTTAACTTTCAACTGTATTACAGAAAAATAAGTTATCATAAATATTTATCACGATTCTAGTTGGTCTCACATTATAAATGAATGAATTTGAAAAGGAGTATATAGGAAGGAAGATTCACACATCTATTAATACTATCTTGAGGTTTTCTTATATTATCTCTTGATTTTTTTTATATGGAATTCTTGTAGTTTATTAGTGTCCAATTTTTCTGACGTTTCCATTATGAAAAACCAAACCGTAAGGAAGTGTATGGAATTCAAAAGAAAAAGGCAATACAAGAGAAAAAGGCAACCCAAAAGACTAGTCATTAATAATTTATCTTAGAACTCTTAATAGAAAGTTGTAGGAAGTTTCTATTGGAAGAAATCTATTTAATGAATGTCTACTTTGAATTAAAATAAAAAAAAAATGATTTTTTTTAACATTTTTATTTAGTTAGCTAACATGTGTTGTGGTCCATTTTCAGGTTTCATTTGCCCATTTGTGCCTTTGTTGCCGATAGCTTGCATTCTTATCAACTCCTATTTACTAATTAATCTTGGGTAAGTATTTTATTTAGTTATGGAAATACGCATAACTTTTTCTTTAAATTGTTTAAAATTTAATGTTATTAAAATACTAAATTGCCCAAACTTTATCATTTAGTGTGAATTAGTTTACCCAACTTTCATCATAGAAGATGTTACCAATATAGAATACACTTTTAATAATGATTAAAAGTTCTATTTAACGGGTTCAAAATCCATCGTTCTTACAAGTGTAGTTAAAAAATAGAGTTTTTAACAATGTTATGAATCATTGTTAAAAGTAGTTTTTCAAGATTACATTTGCAACTATTGTTGTATGTGCAAGAAAATCCACGAAGATTATAGATTTAATCGTCGTTGTATGTACACACCTGACCAATTAAAAACTCGTTTAGGTGGTTTTCTAATAACAAATATTGACCTAACCTTCCTATGCCTATTTTCTAAAACTAAAAATGCTTTCAAGATTTACCCTAAACCTACATTATTTCATAATTCCAAGACCAAAATGGACAAACTATAATAGATAATAGAATGTTCCAAAACTCTTTAATATATATATATATATATATATATATATATATATATATATATATATATGATTTATAGGATCGAGGTTAAGTGTGTTTATACAAATAATCTCCAAATTCTAGGCTTAAGTTAAAGTCTCAGTCTTCAATCCTCTCTCTCTAATGTTCGGGTCTGATTAGGTGAGGCTGATGCTATATGCAGAAAACACTCTAATACTAAGGTTAATATTTGTCATAATATTATGATAATAAATGCGTAGTAAAAGTAATCAACTATCTGGATATCAAACCTATATTTATAGACTTTGGGATGTGCTTCTGATTAGTGTCAGCCCAATTTTATGATTAACTTGATTATTCTTATTGTTAATCTTGTTTGTGATTCGATCGTCTGACAGACAAAACATTTCGCATTGAATCAAGGAGTGTTGACTGATCGGTCTGTGACTGATCGAATAGTCATATGTACAAAATATATATATATATATATATATATATATATATATATATATATATATATATAATAGTTTAAGAAAAATCAGAGTCAACTAATTTCAACTGAAATTATTACAAATCTAGGCTTATTCAAAGTCATTCATTGATGTAATTCTTTGAATGTGGATGGATGTATCAACCAAAAAAGTGTTGGAAAAACCTTGTTAATTAAAACTTGTTAAACAACATAGAATTGAAGCTGGGTTTTTGAGAGTTATATAATTGTTTTGTATTGTTGTTCCAGGGCTGCTACTTGGGCACGTGTTTCTATATGGCTGGCAATAGGAATTGTTGTTTATGTATTTTATGGCCGAAGCCATAGCACTCTGAAAGAAGCAGTTTATGTGCCAGCAACTCAAGTGGCTGATACTTAGTCTCCAGCAGCTTCAAATGGACCTTGCCTGCAACTATAACACTGCTCATTTACTAGGTGATTCAGTCACTAGGTATTTGTTACCACAGGCATGTACATATTGTATGAAAAACAAAATTATTAGGAGATACAATCCTTCAATTTAAAAGGTAAATTACGATCAAATAATATATATATATATACACATGTAATATTAAATTATTAAAATTTAATCTTACATTAAAAAGATGTTGTATTTGTTAAATTTTTTTTTTCATTATAAAGCTTGTATAGAAATGTGACTTTTGTGTTGGATGGCTCGAATTGAAGCTCAAGTTTTACTTTAGTTGGAATGAGTGGATGTCACATCACAATGGATGTGTTATAGTTAAAAGTGTTCGTGATTACTGATTGGAAAATGTTTTTTAACAATTTTTTTATCAATTTCTTATAACAATGTAATAACAATGTAATAGTTTGTGATTTGTTTGTTTCAAATATACGAATCAATGAAATAGTGACATATGGTCTATTGTCAAAAAGTTATTAACATATTATAGTTCTTACTAATTATATAATTTTTATAAATAATTTTCTTTTATATATTTTAATTTTTTAGTCTCTTGTCTAATAAGATGGAAAGAGATTAGAAAAAGTTTGGTATAGATTTTATATTAGGAGATAAAAGGTAAAATTTATTTATCTATAAAGATAAAATTAGTAATTTAATTTTGAGTATATAAATACAATGAGAAATTTGATGTTACATTTGCTTCAATAGTTCCAAAATAAGCTCTTTTCTTTGACATAGAATTCATATTATTTAGACTTCATTGTAAAAAAATGAATATTGTAGAACTGGTCACTAGTTATCAATAATTATGTGATAAAAAATAAAAAATAAAAATTGAATTATAAATTTTAGCAAAAAAAATTTAGATTGAAAGTTTTAGTAAAAAAAATTGAAATTTATAAATTTTAACAAGAAAAAGAAATTTATAATTTATAATGCAATTGACTTAACTTTATCTAACCTAAAAATGGAATGAGTTAGATTGAGTCTAAATAAAAATAATGGAAAAACTCAACTCAACATTATTTTTCTTCTGTAGGTAGTAAGCATTTTTCTTCTAGGTTCAATCTTATTAGAATTGTTATTTAGCAAAATTTACTTCAAGCATTGCATTCTACATGATTATCTTGTTTAATACACTAGATATGTCTTATAGACAAATATTTCATTCAATATTATGTTTTGTATATGTTATCATTGTTATCAGTTTGTTAAATATTGTTTGATAAACTTCAAAACATGGGATGGTTAGACAATACAATTCCTTTAGATGGTTTTTTTTTTCCTTTCCCCAAACAAACAAATTTAAGAACAATAACCATTAAATCTGAAAAACTAAAAAAACAATAACTCAAAATTCACAGTGGCTTAGCTCTCTTCGACTCATTATTAGTTTAAAATTGGTTTTATACTAGTGTGTCACGTTTTATATTTTGAATTACTTTAATACTTTTTAAGGAGTTTTTTGTTATGTATTTTTTGAACGAGTTGTTTGGTCTCTTTGTACTGTTTCTCTTTTCTTTTCTAATTATATGTTTGTGATGGAAAATAATTAAATGAAGTTGGATTATTAAACGTAGTTGGACATACCATGTTGATAGCCTAATGTATAACATAAATTTTATATAAAGAGTAAAAAAATTTCAAAATATATTTACCTAAAAAATTTTCTAAAAAGTTTAATTAAAATAATTTAAATATATTATAGTAATTTGTTATATATAATAACACATTTAATTTTTCCAATAAGAAAT
>NW_025913256.1:0-15325 GCF_018835915.1 Vigna umbellata
ATAGTGTTCTTGTCTGGTCTTGTGAATAGGAGAAGCTCGCGCTTTGTGTGTCAAAGGTCGGAGCAGTTCTCTTCAAGTTGGTAGAGCTGTTGCTTCCGGTTCGTGCGTCGAAGGAAGCTCTTCCGGTTCGTTTGTCGAAGGAAGTTACTTGTTGCACTCTTCTGGTTCGTTTGTCGAAGGAAGGTGTTTTCTATTCTTTGCTCATTTCATTATCTTGTAATCTGTACAACTATATTTTTAGTGAAAAAGGTTAATCACTATTTATAGTGATTAACGACTGGACGTAAAATCTTTTGATTCGAACCAGGATAAAAATTTTGTGTTGATTTTCTTGATCCCTAAACTCTTAGCACATCAACTGTTCGATAAAAGTTCGCTAAGAAAATAAATTTTTGAAACCAACTATTTTAACTTGTGTTGTGATCGTTACACGCTTTCCGCTATCTATATTTTATTCCGCTGCGCGACTCTATATCGGTACCGATTGTTCCGACAACTTCCTGTCATGATAGAATTTTACCTTTTATTTGTAGCTCCTGGATGAATCATATGCATGCAACTGCATCTCTTCAAGCTCCAACATTTGCCTTCTGCTCTTGTTTTGAGTTTCAGAAGGATCAAAATTCAAAAATTTAAGAGCCCACAAAGCTTTATGCTCCATCTTCATTGTAGTCCTGTATGCCCAGAGAGCATCATCCAGTTTCTATGACCAGTCCTTTCTTGATGCAACAACTGTTTTCACTAAGATCCTCTTGATCTCTCTGTTAGACACCTCATCTTGCCCATTGGTCTGTGGATGATAAGGTGCAACTACCTTATGTCTCATACCATAATGTTTGAGTACTTTTTCTAGCTGATAACTACAAAAATGAGATCCTCCATCATTAATAAGTACTCTTGGAGTTCCAAAGCGTGAGAAGATATGCCTCTTTAGAAATTTAATCACATTGCTGGCATCATTTTTGGGACACGCCAATGCTTCCACCCATTTACTCACATAGTCCACTGCCACTAATATGTATTCATTGTTGAAAGATGGTGGAAATGGTCCTACAAAATCAATACCCCAACAATCAAAGACTTCAACCTCTAAAATGCCTTGTAATGGCATCTCATGACGTCTTGAAATAGTCCGAGTACTTTGACACCTGTCACAATTCCTGACATGATTATGAGCATCTTTAAATAAAGTAGGCCAATAAAAACCTGACTGGAGAACTTTTGTTGTTGTTCTTTCTCCATTGAAATGTCCTCCATAGGGTGAGTCATGATAGTGCTAGAGAATTCCTCCATAGGATGAGTCATGATAGTGAGTCAAAAGATTATCTCCTCAAATTTTTAACAAATAAGGATCATCCTAGATAAACTGCTTGATATCATGCAAAAATTTCTTTCTTTGTTACCAATTAAGATCTTCTGGAATTACTCCTGCAGGTTTAAAATTGGTCATATCAGCAAACCACGACCTGTTTTGAATCTACATGAGTGTTTCATCTGAAAAAGATTCCCATATTTCTGCTTCCTCGCTAGTAACCTCAATGTTAACCAACCAAGATAAATGATCAACAATCAAATTCTCATATCCCTTCTTCTCACGGATTTCCACATCAAATTCTTGCAATAATAGTACCCATATAATCAAATGTGGCTTAGAATCTGGCTTTGTCAACAAATATTTTATAGCTGCATGATCTGTGTAGATAAATTTCTCCAAAGCATAAACTATGGCTAGGAACTCCTTCTCAGTAGTAGCATAATTCAACTGGGCATTATTCAAAACTTTGCTAGCATAATAGATTGTGTGAAATACCTTCTCTTTTCTCTGACCAAGCACGACTCCTATTGCATAATCACTAGCATCACACATTAATTCAAAATTTTGATTCCAATCTGGAGCTACAATCACTAGAGCCGACACCAATTTACTTTTCAAGATGTCAAAGGCTTTCAAACATTCTTCATTCATCACAAAAGGTGTATCTTTAACTAGCATATTACTCAACGGTTTGGCAATTTTTGAGAAATCTTTAATAAATCTTCTATAGAATCCAGCATGGCCGAGGAAGCTTCTGATTCCTTTCACATTTGTTGGTGGAGGAAGTTTCTCAATGACCTCTACTTTGGCTTTATCCACTTCAATCCCCTTAGCATAAATCTTGTGCCCCAACACAATTCCTTCTGTTACCATGAAATAACATTTCTCCCAGTTAAGCACAAGATTCGTTTGAACACATCTTTTGAGGACAATATCCAGATTCGCCAAACACCTTTGGAAAGAATCTCCAAAAACTGAAAAATCATCCATGAAGACTTGAGGAGTCGTTATTTCTTGAATTATATTTAGTTTATTGCACTTAAATAAACCAGGGAATTGTGTTTAATTGTTTGTTATTTCCCCATTTTCCGAATTCTGCTTAATTTGGTCGAAAATTTGTAATTGTGCTAATTTGGGTTTTCTGAGCTGATTAAGTGCATTTTTTGAAGTGCAGGAAAATTTCGGAAATACATTTTGGGACATCAGGAAGAATACCAAATAAATTCAAGACTCTCCACACAGACATTTTAGAATTAATTAAATTGTAATTCAGTAGTTTAGAATTTCTGTATCAACTCTTATATTTTGGGTCAATTTTTGGTAAATTAGATTAGACCCAAAATTAGAAGTTAGTGATTTGGCACCCTAGGTTTTTAGGGCAGCGCTACCCCACATATAAAAAGGGAAACTTAAATTTTAGAGGGCAGGCCGCCACCCTCACGGAGGGATTTCTTTTTTTTGGCTGGAACGTTTATACTGGGGGGTCTCTGTACTTGTTTTTCGGAGAAGATGATTTTCAATGAATGAGAAGAAAGTTTTAATGTTTCATCCCTTTGGCTAAATCTTCATTGCATTTTCATTTTTGTTGGAGGCACATTTTTACTCTCGGTCTCAGCTTTGGTGTTGGCGGAAAACGCTATTCTAAAATTTTGGGATGGAATGGTGATTCAAGGTGCTGGAATGAGGTGCTCCACGGAAGATTGACACGGAGCTGGAATGAGCCGATAGGTGCCAAGGATGGCTGGAACAAAAGTGTGATTTATCCTTGGAGAAGAGTGCATTCAATTTCTTAGAAGAGAGAAGCGGTGATTTCAGTAACAACACTTGGGATTTTTCTTTCGGTTTTGGCTTTTATCAAAGGAAGGAGAGCTGATTCAGTTATTTATTGAGATTAGAGGATTTAGTGCTTAATTGGAGAAATGAAGCAAGCACGCGTGTAGACACTGTCACAGTTGGAAAGAGGTGGAATGATGGTTCCAGAAGGCATGGAGAAAGTGGTGTGCTGTCACGGAATGGGAGGATGCACAAGCTCACATTTTTAACTTTTGATTAAAGCCTTTTACTGCTTCTTTGCTGGAACCAAAAAAAAAAAAAACAAAGGCACCGTGATATTGCTTTTGGAGAATAGGAGCAGCACGGTGATGGGCTGGGAGTAGATAATGGTGCACGGGAAGGTGGATAAAGGTAAGGAAAAAGGATGTCTAGAAGAATGGCACATACGGTGGTGGATAAAAAAATGAAGATAGAAATTAGATTGGAGTAGGTGTCACGGCTACTGGAAGGAGCGTGTGCATTTCTTTTGCTTTCATAGAATGAAGAAGTAGGTTAGGTGAAATGGAATTGCTTGGTACAGTTGGAAGCAAATACGAGAAAGTTGATTTGAAAGCTGCTGCCACTGGAAGGCCACGAAGAAAGGTTTTTTTTTTTAGTTAATACTTTGCAGAATGGAGTTGGAAGAAGTGAAGCACATAGCTGCACGGTTATTTGAGAGAAACGCTGATTCATTTTGCGTTGGGTGCTTTCAATTTTTATTCCACAGCTTGGAGTAGTTTACTTGTTTAGTTTTTATTCATTTGCCACGTTTGATTCCTTTACTGTTCATAGCATTGTTTTTGATGTCGTTTCAATGATGGATGTACTTCATCTAGATGATTACAAAGTGCATTTAATTTTTTAGCTCATCATTGCATTCTAATATTTTGGATTCCTTTTTCTTATTTCTCTGATGCATTTAAATTAGTTTTGGCTTTTAGAATGTTAAATTTACTGTTATCATGTTGTCTGTTCTTTCAGTTTATTTATCGTCTTACTTCGCATTTCCATTTCCTCACTTATTTTAGAAACCGTTCGGTATTCACGCTTTGTAATTCATTTCACTGTTTTCAATTATGTTTGGTTGTATTTAATTTCCAGTCTTAATTTACATCATTTTCGAATCACAAAAACACTTTCAAACCCCCCCCCCCAACTTAGTGTTTGACCTAAGTCTCGAATCGCATTTGGTCCTTGAGAGACGACCTAGGAGTCACTTCCTAGTCTATACTGCATTCTTTTATGCACAACTTTTGTTGGGAGGTGCGACCCTCAATGCACTTCTCTATGTGATCTGCAAAAATTGCCTGCATACACCTTTGAAATGTGGCTGGACATTACATAACCCAAATGGCATCTTTTTGTAGGCAAAGACACCAAAAGGAAATGTGAATGTCGTCTTCTCTTGGTCTTTTGGATCTACCACAATTTGGTTGTATCCAGAATATCCATCCAGAAAGTAATAAAAAGCCTAACCTGCCAATCTCTCCAGCATCTAGTCCATGAAAGGAAGAGGAAAATGATCCTTCCTAGTGGCTTTATTCAACTTCCTGTAATTAATGCATATTCGCCATCCAATAACAGTCCGAGTAGGAATAAGCTCATTCTTCTCATTATAAATTATTGTCATCCCACCTTTCTTTGGAACTACCTGTCTGGACTCACCCATTCACTATCAGAGATTGGATAAATAATGCCAGCTTCCAAGAGCTTCAATACTTCTTTTCTAACCACCTCCTTCATGACATGATTTAGCCTTCTCTGTGGTTGAGCACTCGGCCTATACTCATCTTCCATAAAAATCCTGTGCATGCAATAAGTTGGACTTATACCTTTGAGATATGAGATTGACCACCCAATAGCTTCTTTGTTAGCTTTCAATATTTCTACCAACTTTTCTTCTTCTTCAGGAAGCAAAGAATTATTAATGTGGCTTTGTTCCATTTTCTTCTAAGAAAACATACTTCAAATGTGATGGTAACATCTTTAATTCTAACTTCTTTGCTTTGACTTCTTCTTTGGTATCAATTGTCTCAAACTTAGCATCCTCCACTAGAATCTCCTTCAATGTCTCCAAATCCGTCATATATTCATCAATTAATTCCTCTTCTTCATTGAAGTCTTCACAAGCATCAATAAGAGTTTTCTCTAATGGAGAAGAATAACGTACCATCCATTCTTGCACCATACAAACTTCATCATGTATATCAAATTGAAAACATGCTTTATCATCTTTAGGATGTGTCATGGCTTTGAATACATCAAAATTCACTTCTTCATCTTGAACCTCACTTTAAGATTACCATTCTCCACATCAATTAAAACTCTAGCAGTCTTCATAAATGGTCTCCTAATGACAAATTTATGAACAAACCGAAAAACGGGGCCAAAAACTTGTTTAACCCTCGGCAAGTGGACCGAAATCGTATCAAGTAATAAACTTGGTAAGACCAAGTATCGTTCTCACCCAAAGGACAATACACGGCCTAGTTTAGCTATATTTTGTTGATTATTTAGACTTAAAACAAATTGATTGTAGGTTTTAAATGCAGAGACAGTAATTAAATATGTATGCAGGAATTTGATCAATGGAGAAAAACAGAATACAAACACTTCAATGAATTAGATGGATGAGTATATTGTTGGGGTTATCAATTTCATCTTATCCACTCTCATATATTTTTAGGAATTCATCATTCTTTCATTCAATGCTAATGCCACTCCTAAATCACCTTGCAAGAAGGCCTATCATTAATTACTAGTTCATACATTTCCTAGCAATCCTAGTAATTATTCTAAGTGCAGGAGCTTAAAGGCAACCAATATGCTATTGGGAGAAATTCCCCCCGGATCTAGATTTCCCCGTACTTCCCATATCGACAAAATCAATAATCATGGCAATGACTGAGTTAAACAAAGCGCAATAACAAAGAGGAAAAACCCTAACTAAAGATAAAGGAAGCATAATCGTTAATATAAGACGTTACAACACAAAATTCCACATATATCAAGTTTCCACAAGACTACATTGATTCCCCAACACAATACAGGTTTAGTTCACCATATTCATGTGAAACTAGATGACAATAATGAAAGAATGAAAGATAGAACCCTAGAAAGATGGAAGGTAGCCTGAGCATCCAAGATCTTCCTTCAAGGGGTGGAAAAGAGAGTGTTTGCTTTTCGTCTCTGCCAAAGATACAAAACTTAAGACATCTAGGTCTTTAAATAGGACATCAAAAATAATAGAAAACGGGTCCGGCCCAAAGAGATCATAAAATCGCAGAAAAATGGCCCAAAACGTCTGGTTGACGTTTTCCGTATTCTGGTTGACTGGTTGACTTTCTGGTTTTTTGGTTGACTTTTCAGCACTCTCAATCATTCGGTACTTCAATTCTTCTTTCAATCATTCAATTAGCCTACAAAATCAAGGGAATCTTGCACAGAACCATTAAATTCACTTTCAACTCTCTTATTCACAAAACTAAAGCAAAAATATGAGTTCAAGCTAGTTTTTTAGTGTTAAAGGTTGTTTTTAGTATCAATTTTAAGCATGAAAATAACAGTTTTTCAACTTGAACTCTCACTTTAAGCTTACCATTCTCCACATCAATTAAAACTCTAGCAGTCTTCATAAATGGTCTCCCAAGAATGAGAGGCACATCTTCATTCTCCTCCATCTCCATTATAACAAAATCCACTGGGAATACAAATTTGTCAACCTTTACCAGCACATCTTCAAGTACCGCATATGGATATTTAAGAGACCTGTCCACCAATTGAAGTGCCATTCTAGTGGGTTTGAGTTCCAAACCCTCAATTCTTTTGAACATAGAAAGTGGCATTAAATTAGTGCTAGCTCTGAAATCAATCAACGCCCTTCCAACTTCCAACTCTCCTATGGTGCACGGAATAGTGAACCTCCCTGGATCTTTAAACTTATGAGGTAAACGTCGTATGATTGCACTACAGTTAACTTTTCAATGGTCTCCTTCTCTATTTATTTTCTCTTCTTTGTAAGGAGTTTGATAACAGTTGAAAAACTGTTATTTTCATGCTTAAAATTGACACTAAAAGCAACCTTTACACTTAGAAACTAGCTTGAAATCATGCTTTTCTGCATATTTTCATAAATAAGAGAGCCGGACAGGTTTATGCTTGATTTCAGTGTTTTTGTGCAGGTTTTAAGGTGAATTTAGTGAAAAAGTGAAGAAGAAGAGAGATGAAATCAGAAAAAGACATCAAAAAGTGCAAAAGGAGAAACAGCCGAAGTCACCGCTCAGCAGGTAGTTTACCGCTGAGCGGCACTCAGGAGCCTTCGGGAGATCCGCTGAGGGGCAAAATGGTCGCTGATGGGAAGAAAACAAGTCACGCACTTACCGCTGAGTCGGTAGTTTTACCGCTAGAGCGGCAAAAAAAACTCCTTTAATGGGCTTGACCTAATTTTTTGTAATTTACCGAATGTATATAAGCTTTATGGGTTTCCTAGGGTTAGGTTAATCTTGGTTGGAACGAAGCAACACTTTCTCTTCCCACCCCTTTGAAGGAGGATCTTGGATGCTGAGGGGCTTCCTCTTCATCCTCTTACTTTAGGGTTTTATCTTTCATCTTTCATTGTAATTCATCTAGGTTCACCATGAATATGGTGACTAACTCTGTATGTTTGTTGGGGAATCAATGTGATCTTTTGAAGCCCTCTCATATATGGATACTGTTTTTACAATCCTTTTTAATCAAGACTTATGCTTTCTTTCATCTTATTTAGGTTTTTCCTCTTTTGCGTAATGTTGCATTGTTTTACATCATCGATTCATGATTATTGTTTTGTCGATAACGGCGCGTCGGGGAAGTCCTAATCCGTGAATTTCTCCCCATATTATATTGGTTGTCGTGTAAAGCTCCGTCTTTGAACTGTCATTTAGGAATGCTTAGGAATTTGTATGAACTCGTGATTAGGAGAAGCCTCTTGAAAGGTACTTTAGAGAGTGGCATTAACAATGAGAAAAAAAAAAAAAAAAAAAATTTGAAATTTGATGTTGAATTCCTAAATATATGAGACGTGGATAAGATGAAATTGACCCCCAACAACATATTCATATATTCATTGAAGTGTTTATCTTGTTGCTTTTTGCATTGATCAAAACTTTCGGCTCCAACACTTTCACAACTATTTAATTTTCGTCTTTTGCATATAAAATCCAAATGATTTTCTTCTTTAGTCTTAGCTAACAAGAAACCACACAACTAACTAGGCCGTGGTCCCTTTGGGAGAAACGATACTTGGTCTTACAAGTTTTAATTACTTGAATCGACCAAGTTTATTACTTGAACGATTCGGTCATACTTGCCGATTGAAAAACAAGTTTGTGACATCATATTTTGGTGTTCATAAATTTGTCCATCAGAGTTCCTTCAAAAATTTTGCATAGGATGACATCTGTGCAATGCTTCAGAGAAAGGAATGGTAATCTCCAGTTTTTTAAACATGTCCATGAACCGCTCCAACTGTTTTTCTTTCTCCTTCCTTGAATAAGTCTTTGGATAAGGAAGTGTCTTTTCTAACTGTCTTTCTTTTTTTCTCTCATCTACCTCTTCTTTTTCTTTTTCTTTTTTCTCTCATCTTCCCCTTCTCTCTTTTTTTCTTTCTCAACCCTATCTTTCCACTCAAGTGTTTCTTTCCCACTCTCATTTTCTCTCTCTTTTCTCTCTATTTTTATTTCCTCTAACACTTTACCACTTCTTGTAACAATGGTTTTACACTCTTCCCTCAAATTACTCTTTGCATCCTTCTTACAACCTTCCATTTTGTTGACCATTTGCCCAATGTGCATCTTCATACTGTTAAATGCAACCTCTACATTCTTACAATAAGAGACGCTCATTTTCATGAATTGCTGGAAAGTATCCTCCAATTTTGTGGTTTTCTCATATGGAATAGGTTGTGGCTACCACTATTTCTGCTGCCTTTGAGCCATCGAAATATTATATATCTCTTGAGGTAATAAAGAAAGCTTCTTTGTCACTTCTTCCAACTGTTGAGTGATGATCTTATTTTGTGCAAGCAAGGCGTCTTGAGATTGCAATTGTAGAACTCCCTTCTGTTGAATTGGAGCTCCTCTCTCATTTTGCATCTTGTTGTCATTAGTAGCCATGTTTTCTATCAATTCAAAGGCTTCCTCTGGAGTCTTGCAATTGATATTACCTCTAGTTGAGGCATCTAGTATCAACTTGGTTTGTGAACCAAGACCTCCAAGGAAAAGAATGACTACTATTGCTTCGTCAAAGCCATGAGTGGGCGTCTTTCTCAAGAAGCTCTTATATCTACCACAGGCTTGACCTAGCGTCTCCTCCATGCCTTGTCTAAAAGAAGAAATCTCTTGCTTCCCTTTGTTGATTTTGGATTTTCGGAAGTACTTGTTTAGGAACTTTGAAACCACGACTTCCCATTCAACAAAGCTACTTTCTGGAAAAGAGCTCAACCATAACTTAGCATTGCCTCCCAATGAGAAAGGAAACAAACTAAGCTTTATCGCTTCATCCGACACACCATTGATCTTTACAGTGTTACAAATCTCGTTGAATGTGGTGAGATGCTCATATGGACTTTCATGAGATAGCCCATTAATTTGGTTGCTCTTTACCAATGTATCAATGCCGGTTTCACCTCCATGTTTGCAGCATTGACCCTCGGCCTAGCAATGCTATTAAAGTGATGAGGGCCAACAACAGTGGTGAAATTCGCGAGAGTACGTCTTACATTGTTCTCTTCAGCCATTTCTTCAGTACTCTAGTTAGATCTTTGTGGTGAGTGTTGTAGAAATGTTTCCGAAGAAGGAAATAATTCTCTAGAAGTTCAGATCCTCCTTCTCCTTCTACTTTCATCCAATCCTTCAAGAAGAGGTTCTGATGTTTTCTTGCTCCTAGAAACACAAAAAGATAAGGAAGGCCTTAATTGATTTAGGGTCAAGCATTAATTTGATGCCCTTATCTTTGCTCGAAAGGATTGGTGATCTTGAAGTCAAGCCAAGCAAGGTGACTTTGCTCATGGCGGATGGATCTTCCAAGAAACCCTATGGTGTAGCGGAAGATGTTGCGGTTTGTATAAAGAAACTTAAATTCCTGGTAGATTTTGTGGTGATAGAGATGGAGGAAGATGAGAAGATCCTAATTATTCTTCGAAGGTCGTTTATGAAAACGACAAAAGTAATCATCAATGTGGATGATGGGATGATAGTGCTTCAAGACCGAGAGGAAAAGGTGATCTTTAATGTTTTCAAAGCTGAGCAGTAGATTCAAGAGAAGGGGACTAATCATAAAGTAGCATGTAAGGATGCACCCGTGACTAGCCCTAAAGCTGCAAAGCCGGTCATCAAAGGTAAACATTGTTTCTTGTCACATGTTAGGGAAGAAGAAAATAATGGCAAAGTAAGGATGGTTCATGATGACTTGATGGATGCACAATTCAAACTTGGCACACTGGTAAGATTCAAGAACAAGTTGTGGGTTGTGAAAGATTTCAAAGAGAAGGGAGTGGTAGAAATTGAAGCTCCATATTCAAGAAGAGTAAAGAAGGTGGATCGGAAGCAATTGATGAGTTGGTGTGATGAAAGCAAGAAGAACACCAACACTAAAGATGGAACTTAAGCTTTATTGGGTCAAGCTAATGATGTTAAAAGAGCACTAGTTGGGAGGCACCCTAGTGATTTGAGAACATTAATTCTTTTTTTTTTGAACTTATTTATTTTGGTGATGTAATTTGAAACTTTGGAACATTGTTATATTTGGGTTTAGCATCTTCTGATGGATGCTAGATGATTGAGTATCTACTTAAGGATACTCAGAAGGTACACCTACTAAAGGGTGATGGTAAGGTTTGCACCTACTGATGGGTGTTGGAAGATTTTGGGTCAGGCTCGTGACATTAAACAAGGGCTACCTGGGAGGCAACCCAATTGATTGAATTTGTCTTTGTTTGTTTGTTTTGGTTCTAATCTAGTTGCATTATAGGGATTGATTGTTGAATGTTTGAGTGGTGTGAGAGACTAAGTGCATTGATTGAGTGAGAGTGTATGGAGTAAGTGGAAAATATATGAGATTTGAAAATTTGAGAGTTGAAGTTGAGAGGCATTTGTGATGGACGCTTAGGGCAAGCTAGGAAGAAGGAGATTGGATATCGCTCATGACGCTCAACGCTAGCTACCGCTGAGCGCAAACGTTGCAAATTTTCTCTTTTGTTTTTTTAAAAAGTTGGGCTCAGCGGGGCTTGGCCCATTAGGCATTTCTCTAACCTTAGGACATGTCTAAGCTGCCACTTTCAGCCTTCATTCTTCCCAAGCACTCTCCAAAGGATTCTCTCCACTTTTACCTTCATCCCTTTTCACAAAAACCCTTTCTCCACCCATTTTTACACCAATTCTCCATTCAAGTTTGGGGTTTTGTGAGAGCATTGCTTTTAGGGGTTAATTTCTTCAAATTGATTGAGCATTCTTCACGATTAAGCATCTCCACCCAAGTAAGTACATGCACTTTACATTATAGGGTTTTGAAAGCATGATTTTGAATGAATATGGTTGTCTAAGCATGATTCTTGAGGGATTTTGATGTTTATGCATGATTGGATGAAATAATCACTGTTCGGACCGATTAAATTGCTTGATTAAGGACTAGAACTAGGAAAAAATGCGTGTGGGTGGAGATTAGAAGTCAGCTAGGGCAATTATGAAAAAACAAACTGGTCACCGCTCAACGCTAGTTACCACTAAGCGCGATTTTTGGAGGAGCGTGATTTGTGTGCTTTCTTGCTATTTCTTTGCATAGGTGACATTGAGGGCTCCTGTTCTGCCCTCGGTGATGATAGGAAGAGTGTTAGGAAGTTGTTTGTGGATTACTAATGCTTAACAATATTTCTTGTGGTTTTGTGAATTGTGTTTGATGCAGGGATGGCCTCCTGATCAGGTAGAAGAATCAAGACTCTGGAGCCAAGAGGAAGGAACCAGAACGTCCTTATTCTAATAAGTTCCTTTCCCGTAAACATGAGCAACACTTCCTCATTGTCCAAGATAGCATGGCCAGAGGAGCAAGCATAGGGCAGTGGAGTTGAAGTAGCTGAAGCTCCACTATGGAGTAAGATGATGAGGATGATGATGATTTTGAAGATGCTGAAGAAGGAAAGGAGGAAGATTTTTATGATAGCATGGGTTGAAGAGGAGCTGAGATAGCATCTACTAATGAATGCTATCAGCACTAGAGCAAGACTTTTCTTATCTTTTTGTTTTGCATTATTGAACTTATTAGCTTCTATTTTTAGAATAGGTTGTGATGTACTCAGTTTGAAACTTTATTTGATGTGATGGTTTGATTGACTTGTGCATGTTGACTATTGCTTGATGATGCTTGGATATTGATTGATGTTGAGATTGTACACCATATGTTGATATATAGGTGGTTATTCATAAGCTCTGTGAACAGATGCATGATGTTGTGATCGTGATTATGATGCTAAGTAGGTGATAACGGTTGAAAAACCGTTATTTTTGTACTTAATTTTGGGGTTTGGTGAGAGCATTACTGTTAGGGGCTGATTTCTTCATATTCCTAGAGCATTCTAAGATAAGGAGTGTTTTAGGGAGGTGTTTGTGGTTTACTAATGCTTAACAATGTGTCTTGTGGTTTTGTGAATTGTGCAGGGATGGCCTCCTCATCGGGCAAAAGGATCAAGACTATAGGATCCAAGAAGAAGGAGAGGAGGAAGATTCGGATGATAGCAGGGGTTGATGAGGAGCTGAGATAGCATCTATTGATGGATGCTATCACCTCTAGAGTAGGATTTTTTTTTATCTTTTTTTTTTGTAGTGTTGAACTTATTTGCTTATGTTTTTAGAATAGGGTTGTGATGTACTCAGTTTGAAACTTTATCTACTATGATGGTTTGCTTGTGATTTATGCATGATGAGTATTGCTTGATGATGCTTGGACATTAATTGATGTTGAGATTGTGCACATTATATGCTGATATAAAGGTGGTGGTTCACGAGCTATGTGAACAAATGAATGATGTTGTGATTGTGATTATGATACTGAGCAGGATGTTTATCTAAATGTTGGAACTTGAGTTAACCTGTGAGAGATTGGGCTCCAGAATTTTTGATTGATTGAATAATATTGCTTTGGAAGCATG
The DNA here is from genome assembly GCF_018835915.1 of Vigna umbellata. Next base: position 13,305 of record NW_025913256.1, read on the forward strand.
ATCGATTTTGCCTAATTTTCTATGATTGAACCACTTGCTTGCTTGTTACAAATGATTAAGGCCATGTTTTTTCTTCTCCCTTAGATCCAATGTTTATAGGTGACTCGAACCTTTGCACGTGAGCCTAAATTTTGAAAAGTGGAAAAACCGTTTATGACCCTTACCTTGAGTTAAGTAGAGTATGTTTTTCTAGCGCTAATGGCAGAAGTGGTTCAAGTTGCCGGATGGTGATAAAAACCAAGAACAGAAGACTTTGTGAGAATCATATTAAAAAACATTGGGCAAAAGCAAAAGCGAAAACAAAAAGCAAAGGAGAAGAAAAGAAAGAAAAAAAAATGTTAAGCTCAATGCAATTAAAGTTTGGGAATGAGTTGAGTATTGGTTTCTCACATAAAAGAAGAAAGAGAGTTGAGATTTAATGAGAATAAGGGAATTGTGCACTCTCTTAACTCGAGGATTTTGTTGTCTAGAAAACCCAATTTTCTTCTTAGCCCAGTCTCAATACAAGCCTTGAAAAGTCCTTGTGATGATAACTTGCTTTTGAGTGTGTTTGATATGTGGTTAAATGAAAGGCAAAGTTGATTCATGTGACATTGTGATGGTAGAGTGTAAGAGTGTCAACCTCATTATACACCTTTGAGTTGAGTGAAACACTTTTGAGTGCTTGAGTGAAACACTATCTTTGGTGAGTAATAGTTCCATGCACTTTATGATAACATTTTTGCTTGGTTGTTGATTATTCATAAGAATAGCCTTTGTTGGATAATATGTGATTATGTGAACACCAAATCATGTGTGCATATTGACTGAATTCTTTTTTATGAGAGGATTTGAGTAACTCCTTGTCTTGAAAGAAAGAGTTTTTGAATGTGGTGAACCATTGTATGGATTTTGGTGGAAGACCTGAGTTACATCTTGTTGCTTGGGACAAGAAAATTCTAAGTTTGGGGTTGTGATAAAGGTTGAAAAACCGTTATTTTTGTACTTAATTTTGATAATCAATGAACCCTTTTTGACTTAGAACTAAGCTTTGTAATCATGCTTTTTTTATGTTTTGGAAATAAGAGAGTTGGATGGGTTTTTATGCTTGGTTTCCTCTTGTTTTTTGCAGGTTTTTAAGATGAATTGAATGGAAGAAGTGAAGTAGCCCTACGTTGAGTCAAGAAAGGAATAAAAAGTGCATAAAAGAAGAGCCGCAAGTACCGCTCAGCGAAATTACCGATGAGCGGCACTCTGAAGTCCAATAGTCAACGTTGAAGGGCAAAACTGGCAGCTGAGCGTCAAATAGAAGAATCGCACTTATCGTTGAGCAGTAATTACCGCTGAGCGCCATTTTAACAGGCCTTGGGCCACTTTTCCTTAATCTTTAAGAGTCTATATAAGGTTTTAGTCGACCTAGAGTTAGTATCTTTTGACAGAACGAAGCAAAATCACACTTTCTTCACCCCTTGGAGGAGAATTTTTGATGCTCAGGCTCCACTATTCAAATTCTAGGGTTCTATCTTCATTTCTTTCATTATTTTTCATCTAGTTTCAAGTTTCACCATATTATGGGGAACCTAACTCATTTTGTTTGGGTAATCAATGTAATCCTTTTGAAACTCTCATGTATTGATTGGTTCTTTAATCCATATGCTTTCTTCATTAATTGTTAGGGTTTTTCTTCTATACTCTATGCATGCTTTGTTTAATTCATTCAATTGCATGATCATTGACTTTATTTGTATGGACACATATAGATAAATCTAGAGATGAAGGAACTCTCCCAATAGCAATATTGCCTAGACATAGGGATAGGAGGATTTGATTGCCTTTAAGCTTCTGTGCGAATGTAATGCATGATAAATGCTAGGGAGACAAGACCATTGTAAACTAGTGTTAGGATAAGGCTTTCTTTAAACCCAGACATTGGGTTTAGGTAAATTAGAAAGTGGCATTAACATTATGAAGAAGATGAATTCTTGAATACATGAGACTGAATAGGATGAATTGAAAACCCCCAACACATTATCATTCCATAT
>NW_025913257.1:0-25650 GCF_018835915.1 Vigna umbellata
AAGTCATGCTCCTTATTTTGGAACAAAACCTCTCATCATTAGGTTACCCCTTTCTACCGCCAATCCCTACTTTTACCCAAACACACTCCTATTTTTTATTTTTGCCCCTTTTTCTTTCCATTTCTTTAAATATTCTTCTAGTAAAATCTGCTTTTCTTAAATAAAACAATAACTTTTATACCATTTTTAACACATGTGAACAAAAAATCAGATTAAACACTTTTATTTTAAGAAAATATTTTTTTTTATTGTAAACAAACAAGCATTGATTTCTGCTAATATAGAAACCACTTGAAAGAATTTTAAGCATAAATAAACTAACTCATTCACTATTTAAACAGAGCCAATTTACGATGGGTTTTGCATATGCAACCTTTACTGAACAACCAGGTAAAATGAAACATACTGATGAATTTGTAAATAACTATGAATTTTCTACCTGGACGCAAAAAACTATTTTTATAGTGTTTTATTGTTTAAAATTATTTATTTGAGTTTATCTGTGAGGATTATGTGTATTTGATGAGCGGCTTGAGATAATTTATAGATAAAGTTTTGAGTGAAAAAATTATGTGTGGGATAAAGAGAGAGTAAAGGATTTATGAGGATTGTTTTGTGAATTACAAATTTACTATTTGTAAAGTGTATTTTTTTTTTCTATATCTAGACTTTTAATAGTTTCATTTATTGGATTTTTCTTTAATTTTTATAATTATTATTCAAATTATACAATTACTTTTAAATTTTAATACTTTTAAGAAGAAGAACAAAATAGCTAACCAAATAATTGTCGTGAAAAAAAGAAGCCATAACACATTATTGAACATTTCAGACTCAGATTACCATTAGATTACTTGAACCTTTAACACCATCATACTAGAAACTAATTGAACATTTAAACATTAGACCTCTATAACAACATTAAATGTCATTACTTGTGCCTTTCATGAACACTCGTTGCTCATATACATTTATTAAAAAAATACAAAATAACATTATTACCAAAAGTAATTTCTTTCGATCTTGAAAAAAAAAATCATTTTATGTAAATTCTTCTATTCTACTTATATATGTTCTTCTATACAAATTAAGTTCCTTAAAAAAGTTACTTTACTAGTTCAAAATCAAAACAAAATATCAACAACTCTAAAAAAAATTAACTAAAGTTGCATAATTAAGTAAATTTTCATTCATCTCCACACATTAGAATTTCAACATTTCAATCCAATCACATTAAATTCTTACTAAAAAAAGTTTTGAATTTACCAAATTACCCATTTAAGTGAACATTTTTTTCACGAGTGCAAATAGTTATATTTAGATAACTTCCCTTATATGATGAACATTTATTCAATATGAGTCTATCATCTAAGGATTTATTCTTAAATGTTATTATATAAAGATAAAACCTAATAAAAATAAACACACTGCCATGTATTTATACTAACATATATTGTTGTTTTTTAAATTGATCATACATGTAACAAATCTATATCACATAAAAAAAGAAAAGAAGGTTTGAAGTAAAAAAGAAAAAAGTATAGAATTATTCGATCACTATTTTTAGAAAAAAGAAAACAACATTGAACAATTTTAAGTGCCTCGTATGATATGACTCCACAAGAAAAAGAAAAAGAAAATACAAATTACAAAAACGAAAAGATAATTTTAAGTTCTAGAGAAATTGTAATTTAAAAATAGTAAACTTTAAACTTTATCTCTTCATATACTTAAGACAAGTAATCGTAAAATGAAGGAGAGGAAAAATTATCCATGTCAAAGCTAGTGTTGAGAGTCTATAAATATGCAAGGTTGACGAAGATATTAAAGAATACATTAGACCAATTAGTATGAAAATGTTGACAATACCCAAAAAAATATGTAAAGAATTATATGAGATATAAAAAATATTGAAAAGTCAGAAGAACCGACAATTATGAAAAAGATCTTAAAAACTAATAAAAGGATAAAAAAATAAAAAATAACGGTCATTAACTTCTTAACGAGTGAATCTAACTGACATAAAATTCTTTCCTATACAAGAATAAATCTCCTAACCACCATGACTGGTAATTGAACACCAGATGGAGAAAAAATAATTAATATAAAAGATAAACCGTATTAATTAGTATAAAAATTTCCGAGGTAGAAAAATATTGCAAAAATTGTGTTTTTGAAAGATAGGCATAGATATGTTTAAAAAGGCAATGATGGACGATGGTGACTTACTACTAGGTGAGAGTTAAACCCTATAAATGAGGTGGGGAACACCATACCAATTCTACTTTATCTTCTCCCTACAACCTATTCTTACGTCCAAGGATCATTATTATTAACTTTTTCAATCTCTTAAAAACAATATAAATTATTAAGGTTAGGAAAATCAAAAAAGAAAATCATACCACTGTGATTCTGTCAATGTGGCCCAACAATCACATGCAAAGCGTTTTCCCACAAGGCCCCTTCAACAACAATTGTTCCTAGTCACGTGCCCATTAAATGTCAACATTTAAGGTTTTTTGGGTCCCATAATCTTCCTTCTCAACTGCAAATGCAGTTTTAATTTCTAATAAACTCACCCCAAAATCATTTCTAATTAAGGTGTGTTCATTCATATGGTATGAGAACATAAGAGTGAGATTTGGAAGAAAGGAAAGAGAGACATTTAACGAGACAATAACAACTTTGAGAGCATGTTTTTTGGGATTGAGTTTTTTCTGAAACATGGAACATCAACAACTTAGGTTATGCTTTCTTTTCCTTTACAACCAACCCTTCATGCCATTGCCTTTTTCTTCCTAACCTTTTCTTCCTCAATTCATTCATACAACTTTTTTTATAAGGATCTATATCTTTCTTTCCAATTTCATCTTTATTTTATTTCTTACTTCTTTTTAATAAAGTGAATATTAAATATGTATAACATAGCAATACACTCTTAGTCTTATTAAAAATTACTAATATTTTCTTAGCATTACGAATTGGAGAAATTGATATATTTATGGTTATTTTAGCAATAGTAGTTTGCATGATGATTTATTTAGTATAGAAATAAGGTAAAATCTATAATAGATATTAAATGAATATTAATTATGTATGATATAGCTATTCATAAAAGTCATTGTTTTTTATAACTCTTTGCTAACCGTTTGGTGTACACATTTTTATCTTTATTAATATAAATGATTTTATCCTCTAAATTTTGTAACTATTTTTTAAATTAAATAATATTTTTTTATTTTAATAATTAGGAAAATCATTTTTTATTTTGTTATCATCATAGAGTAAAGGTACACGCATACATAAATGCACACGTTTCACTGGTATAGATAATGAATATAGTATTCTAATTACAAGTTTACTAATTTAGTAAATATTATATATCTATAAATATCTCCATTAAAAAAGACATTTTCTAGAGGAGTAATAAAATGTTTTTTTAACACAAATAATAAATAGATACTGGTTATGTCTACCTCCAACTTATGTCATCTTAATACAAAATAAGTCAATAAATGCAATATTGAAAAATCGTGACATAAAGAGAATAATCTCAAATGGTGAGAAATTATTAAAATTAATACATTTCTCCTTTCTCTAGCAATGTTTGACGTGAGAGTTCAAATTATCAATACAGATGTCTTGTGTATGTATTCATGCATCTTTTTTAGCCCTGAGTATGTCAAATGAACTTACAAAATCCAATTCACGTAATTTTTTAAAACTAATTTAGTTATAATGATTTGATAAATTAATTCATATATTACAAGTTCCTCGATATAAAACCTTAGGAGGAGGAGTATTATTTAAATTATAAGTATATACTTATTTTTTTTTTGTTTGAAAACAAGAAAATAAAAACGTAAGTTTTTACAATAATTGATTGTATTGATTGGACAACCTCTCTTGGTAGGTACCAAGTAAATAGAACAGGCGGTTAGAGGTACTCATAGGCCCAACATCACATTCGGCCCAATCACATCATCCGGGCCCCACAGGCCCTACTCTTGCCAAAACAAGAGTGACAATTTAACGTTGTCTTTCACGTTAGTCACTATCCCAGCCACATCAACGTTTTCTCACTGGCAAGGGCTTGGTTTCGGGTTCGGATTCCACCGCCAACCCGAATTTCAGAAATATTACAATTACCAAGCTACAAATCACACAAGCCAATAATTTTACAATATAAATCCATTATTTTACTTTCTTTGTTTCATTTATAATATAATTACAAAGATCTGTTTTTTCTAATCACCATATTATTCTTGAAATACGTTTCTTGATTGTTTAAGTGTCAAAATATAGGTTTTCTAATTTTACATCATTTTTGTTGGTAGTGGAGACAAGATACATTGCAGTTATGATTTTTTGTCATGCATGAGACTAAAAAAAGTCTAGATTTCTTATTGGTTGTTTTTTTTATGGTGTTGTCCTTATGTTATGTCTTAGTATACATTAATTTTAACATATTATTTTTAAAAAAATATTAGAATTAATATATATCAATGTATACTTGAAAGTCCAGAAGAACAACATAAAAAAAAGTGTAACAGAAAATTCAAGGTATATTAATGTATACTTGATAATGAATGATTGTTTTGGCTAAAAATTTGATAGTAAATGAGAGCACGTGAACACATGAACTTGGAGCTAATCCTAATAACTACACCATTCCATGTGCAGAATTTGGAATTGTTTTAACACTGCAGTATCTCAGTTAAAAATTTAACCACAATTTGATTAAAGTTAGAGAAAAACACAGTGTTATCTCTCAGCAAAGCTATGAAGGATGTTATAATGAAGAAAGGTGTTGTTGTTGATTGTTGCACAAGTAGCTATGTTCTAAGGTATATGTTGGAAGTCCCACATCGACTAGAGATAAGGCCAAATTATAATATATAAGTGAGGTGCAAACCTCACCATACAAGCCGGTTTTGTGGGGTTGAGTTAGGCTTAAAAACTCACTTTCTAATATGGTATATTCTAGTCGAAAAGAAAAGTTCTAAGGTATATTCTAACATTCTTGTTTTGCCTCGTTTTTAATCTCTCAAATTTCTGTTACACCTATAAAATTGTGCATAAATTGCTGCAAGTGTAGTTGCAGAAGACCCCAAAACCTTAATTCTTTGGTTTTTGTTGCAGTACTGATTATTGAAAATGGTTGAGATTTTATAATAGATTCTTGGTTGAATTTGGACCATTAATACTTTTCTGAACAACCCTAAGTGCAGAACTTTTCAGAGTAGACTTGGTACCATGAAGTGTGTGGGGACTTTTCATCAAACACTAAGCAATGAATGAACCTTTTCTGTACTGAGAATTTTTCTGCTACCTTGCTCTAGGCTCAGGAAGTTGCTGTAGTATTGAGAGAGTTAATTCAGCAACATGCAATGACTGATACATTTAAGGCAATTTCATACTTGGTGCTCCACCAGATCATCTTTAAATATCAGAACAGAAGCTAGCTGTTTAAAATTGGAACTGCAGGTTATATTATCATTGTATTGCTCTGACATTATCTCACCTTTTCTTTCATTTCCATTTTGTATTTTTTCTCTCGTGCCGATTAAGAGAATAGAACTAGAACAAAACTAAAATATCTTTTTTTATTTTTCTGATAAATTTGTATTTAAAACTTTTTCTTTTCATTTTTTTCTCTGTTAAAAAGTGTTTAAACACAGCTTTCACAGTTGAGGCACCGGTTTCTGGAACAATTAACAAAAGGGCAATCCGACATTGCATGAATGGTGTCTGAAATGTAGGAGTGTGACATGTCTTACAACACTAATGAAAATATATAAATAAAAGATTGATACTACTTTCTCTTTTACATATTACTTAACTTTTTCATTTCTACTCAATATATACTTAGATTTATACTTTAACTTTTCAGTAATTTCTCTTTGAAATATGAATCTCTTTGATTTTATCTAGTTAAAGTCAGATTTAACTCAATTAAAATAGAAGAGAAACTTAACTGTGTGTCTCCTGAGGCTGCAGGTTGAGCTCATTAAAAGTTGAGCGTATGTGATGTGTATTAAATTTGTAATGGCTTGAAGAAACAAAACATGGTGCGAATTCATGACTAGATGGATACTTTATGCCATCTTTGAATCTTAATGAGAACATATCCATAAATATAAGCTCTTGAAAGGCAGAAATACATTGGTGGAAGAATTCTGCTTTTCAAGTGTTGGCTGATTCTGCAAGAAACACATTTAAGCAAGAGTGGTCCCCTAGTCCCTATAGGATGCAACTGTTTTCTGACTTATATTAATTAGATTTTTGTGCCATGATTCTTCACTGTACTTAAGAGTTTCTATTTTCTAGCAAGGCTGTTTAATCACTCTATTTCTTCCAATTCAGATGCATTTCACTTAATATTTCTTGTTGGATTCACTGTAACTTTGCTTTTGCCTTGGTTTTCGTACAACACAGGTCCTCATAAAGTTGTTCAAAGCCATTTTCTTTTGAGAAGAAAAACTTCTTCAATTGACTTATCCAGCTGTTAGTCTATAAAATTATCCTTATTAAACTTCTCATTGCTGATATTTTGGGTTCCTGAAATAACTTTTTCTTCTATATTTTTTGTTTTTTTTAAGTAATTTCTTTTTCACTTTTTTTCAAAGGGACTATTTCAAAATGAATAAAAACATGAAAAAAATATTACAAGGCTTTAAACAAAGATGAATAGATAAATTTTATAATATAAAGATCTATCTTTTATAAACAATACGATTATAAATATTATCTTTTACATGGTGTTGAATAAAATCATACACATGTTAGTGTTCGAAATCTCATTCTTCATCACACATAGAATCTAGCTTCGTCGTAATAGAGATTAAAAAATATACTTTCTTCACAAACAACAAGTTTTTCGTTCCGTTTTTTTCATAAATGATAATTTGTACCATTTAAATTACTTATCTTTTATTTGTCACTATCATTTGAGCAAATAAATATAATCTCAAACCAAGCGCCTTGATACCACTTTTGATTCTATTTTATCTCTTCAATAAGTTTAGTAATAAGCGTAACGACCTTTTAAAAAATTTCCCAAAAAAAACAATTTGAACAAAATCTTTTCATTTATTTTATTATGTTCAACTCTATTGTATCTCTAAAATGTTTCATTATATGTTTTTATCTACTACTAGAAATAACGATGCAATAACTAAAAATACCAAAGTATTTAGTGAAAATAATTTTCCTAAACTTTTAAGAATTCGTGACAAGCAATAATAATAAAAAGTAACAACAATAATCACAAGACAAAATACCAATATTAAAATATTGTGGAATAATTCTTAGCAACCTACCAAAGTTATTCACAATTAAACCCCATTAAAATTATATAACGATACATAAGAGTCAAACCAAACAAGAATTTATAATAAATCAATACATCAAAATAATAATGTTCTTAAATATAGAAAATAAACTAAAATAAAAGAGTAATGTGGGACTGGTTTTTTAACCATAAATTTTCAATCAAATATTTTAACTGTCAAACAAAGAATCATATTTCAGAAACCTGTTTTCAAAATTTCGACATAGTCCACCATTTACTTTTTTATATTCTTTTTATTTAAAAAAAAAACTATCTCTATTTAAGTTAAATGAGGCAACTTTTAGACATATAATAAATACAGAATGTAACCTAACATTAACAATCACAAAATTTACTACCATAACAAAAATAAAAATACCAAAATCATCATAAATAGTGATCATTTTCAAGAATTTTAAGATACAAAATCTCTAATAAAATCACCTCAATTGAATAATAGCATGATACGTATGATACGTTTTAGTTTTATAAGGTTTTTATAACACCATTGAACAATCAAATAAGTTGTTGTACTTAATAAGAAAAGCAAAAACAAACCACGTGATCTAGTACGACTAATAATTGAAAATATTAAGTTTTGGAAATTTAAACTGTAAATTATTCCATTTAAAAAATGAAGAATTCAAAGTATCATGAAAACAAAGAAATTTAAAGTATAATTATTACAAATATATATGTTAATTATTGTCTTAACCTTGAAACATGTGCATTACAAACAGCCATGATAGTTCCAGAGTGTAAAATAAAACATCTATGTCAATGGTTCACTTTCATTGATATAGTTTTGGAAAACAAAAAAATGTGCATATTTATGAGAGTATATAATTAAAATATTTGAAACACCCTGTCCATCACTTCTCAATCAGGATGGTATCATAATGTTCATTTTTTATACCAAGACAAAATGTAATAACAATCTTCTTTCTGCACTTTTTCTTTTTGAAAAAATATTGAAATTTGTATTTTCAGTTTTTAATGAAATTTAGTTATTTATTTTAAAATAAATTATTTTACTATTTTACTGTAGATAAAAGTAATACATAATACATTTATATCTATACCTATATAAAGAAGATTACTCTTTTTAATATATGCATTTATTTTTCAATTTTATTCTTTACATATTTTTTAAAATTAAAATAATTATTTTACCAATATTATTTTTTAAGTGATTGTTTTCTCAAATTTAACCATATTTTTTAATTTAATCATTTTTTAAACTTAACTACTCTTTTAATTAAAAAATTACTACAAAATAAATAAAAACTATTTACAATAAATTGTCTAAATAAAAACTTTTAAGTGATGGTATCATAATGTTCATTTTTATACCAAGACCATGCACCATGCAACGCAGCGTTTAGCACCAGATCAAAGGTTTACGTAATATTCTTTTTTTTCTTTCTTGCATCTTCTTTCTTTCAAAAAATAAATGTTTAATTTCTACCTTATTTTAAAGCTTGTTAGATAAATGAGGCTAAATAAGTGATTACAGACTCTACGAATTTGAAGAAACTTATGGTAAAATAGATAAACTAAAAGAGAGTGTTAAAAATATTTTTTTAATATATTTTTATCGATTAAAATTTGTTGGAAACTGTATGATTAGTAAATAAGACAAAAGAGGCTAACATAATTTTATAATTTTAAACAAGTTTTAACTAATAATAAAGTATTTTGAATTTCATATGAATTTTGTAATTAAAAAAAAATGAACTCAAAATATGTCAACTAGCATTTTTTTATTATATTAATACACGTGCTTCACGTGTTTTTATAAACTTTTAACGCAGAATATGGTATGCGATTTCTATCTTCAATGATATAGTGTTTGGTGTTCGCAGGGATTAAGAAAACAAAGCATTTTTTTTTATCCACATGGCTTTAGATAGATGTCGAACAGTCAAAAATGACACATTAACATTAATTAAAATAAAATAAATATTTGACAGTTTTATTTTAAAAATATATAAATTTAATTTTAAAAATAGAAAATATATAATTAAAATATGAATATAATAAATTATTAAATAATTATTTTATTTTAATGGATGTCAAAAAATTATCATTATTTAAAAAAAAAAAAAAACTTTTCGGCCGAAACTCGTAAGCTAGAATGAATAGCCCTTAAAACGTGCTCGAAAAATTAACCCTTAAAACATTCTAGATGAATAGATTGTTTAAAAACTTTTGAGAAAAAAATTCTTATACATTAAAAATGCCAAATATGTAAAAAATACCAATATCAGTATTAATGCAGAATAAGAATTTCTTGAAAGATAAAATTCATAGATTAAAATAGAGTGTAACTGGTTAACAATGTACACGTAAAGAAGAACTAAGAATATTTTAATATAATGATTCAGAAGATTCTTTGTGATGTCTAATTCTAATGGTATTTTTTTTAAACTAGTTTTGTAAGTTTTTTGTCAACATGGAAATCTTAAAAAATTACATTTTTATAATTTTTCTGCTTTATTTTTATAATTTAGAAATTAGTTTAGCATATTATATATACTTTTTAAATTCATATGAAATAAAACTGAAATTTTAAATTTAAGAATTGATTACTGATTGAATGATGTAAATCTTTAAATTGAAGATAGTTAGATTCTGTAATAATCAATGGTAGTTAGTTTGGTGACTTTCGGATCATGAAAAGCAGAACTATCAAAAAGTATTATTATAAGACCGAATAATGGTTGTTAGGCACCGTTTTTGTTATAAGAAAGAGGAAGAAGGAAAGTTGGCAGCATGGTCTGTTTTCGTTTCTTTTCTTTTTCTCAAAACCATTATCAATTAAACTTTTTCTCCAAACATGAAAAGCAAAAGCATCTGTTTCTGCATCAGAGGGCGGCACAGCAAGAGAAAGGAAAGCAAAGTGGAAGATTTGGAGAAACATGTGAAGCCTAATTACGAGGTGAAAACAAAGGGGTGTGATCCAAGAAGTTTTGTTGGTGATGGTGATGACAGCAATGTTCATGGAGGTAGCATGGTTGGTAGCAATGATACAGGAGTTAGTGTTGCTGTGATGAGTGCAGCTCATATGTCAATGAGTGGCAATGAAGATGGATGTGGAAATGGGCATATGGGGGAATCTGGGGCAGATGCTGCTGGTGACTGATATGTCATACTCAGATGTTACTGTCAAACATAAAACTTTCATGTACTTCCTTAATAAATGTTTCTTTTTGGTGTTGTTCTTTAACTGTAATAGTTATAATTTAATGCTACTTGTTGTAATGTAAAGTTGTGGAATTTCAATTTTGATAGGGAAGTGTGACAAAACTACCCGAGGAGCTACTTCTAAGTTATCATTCTTTTCATGCAAAGTTAACTCTGATGCTTGATTTTGTTTGTCAGGGATCGTCCCTGTAAATGAGGAAAATTGTGCAAAACCCTACCATGATAGAGTGGAAATGATTGCATAACAATAATATTTAAGGGTTTTTTTTTTGTTTATTAAAGAAAAGAAAGACCCTTTTAAATAAAAATGTTTAAAACTATAAAAAGCTTGCAAAAAATATGTAAGTGTTATTTATTGGTTAGAAAGAATAATTTTAAAATGAAAATGAAAAACTTTTTCATAAAAAAACACCTTTTTCCCACCAAAAGATCGTTCATGTGAAAATCAATTTTTTTTTTTTTATATTTCTCCGTGTTATATTATAATACATTTCTCTGCAAGAGTTTAATAGAAAGTTTCAATCAACATCTTATTAAAGGCGTGAGTATAATATTTTTAGAAAGATGCACGAATATATATTTTTTATCTGTTGGAATTCAACACACATCAGGATATTTACAACAACTCAAGCATCTCCTCCAACTTTGTTAAACTCTTTTGACCAAATATATAAATATAATTATGTAAAGTTCAATTTGAATAACTATGTTGTTTTCCAAAGAGTATCAGATTCCACAAAATATTGCAGCCCCACCTAATATTGAGCTTTTACAGTGGAGAATCTTGTTCACATCCATACACTGTAATCCTTGTCTTGTGTCTTTCGCAAGACACGCACTCTTTCTAGAGTTAAGAGGTTCCTTCGTGCAGGTAAGAGTCTCCCTCGCTTTTCACAAAAATCTATCTTCTATTCTCATGCATCAAATAAGTATATAACTTATGATATGTACTCATTCCAGATGGCATATAAATGAATGAAGAGTGCACATTATAATCCTTTCCTTATGAAATAACACGATACAGATACGAGTTGATTGAACTGTTAATAAATAGAAACAGAGCATGGTAAAACGGTCTGTAGATGTGGTAAATTTAAAAACTAGAGACGCAACAGGACATATTTTGGTTCGGCTAATCGAATGAAAAAGGAATAGTTGAGCGCATCCAATGCCATTTAATGTTTACTTTGAAAAGCAGGATTCCCTTCACCACATTAACATTTTAGCATAAGAAAGGTAAGCCCCGAGAGAACCAAGGTGATTTATTCATCATCTACCTTCGGAATGGAAGATGGAGAAAGCAGGAGAAGGAGCAGACTTTCGTCTTATGAGAGAGTGGCAGCCATAAGCTTGGTGGTTCTAGCAGTGGCTTCTCCTCTCTATATAGACCACAGAGCAGAGAGTGAATTAGATGATGAGCAATCCATAAACTTTGCGTTTTTGTTGCCCTTGCTGCTCTTTGTATTGATTTTAGCCACAGCTTTATCGGCTTTTCTTGATCGCAACTTCACCAGGTTTGATCGCCACTGGATTCATAGAGTTGGTGGTTCTTCTGGAGGTATTGTCTTAATTCTTGTAGTCCTATTTCTAGTGTTGAAGTGTAAAGCGTCTGTGTAACAAGATACCATGAACCAACTATGTAGTTAGATATGCAGCAACGTCTTTGTGTCGTGTTTATGAAAAAATATACGAAACCGCTTAATATTTGGCGAGTAATCATCCTGTGTTTACTATTTAGTACATTCATGAATGGAGATATATTCCATGAATGAACCTCAATACACTAAAAAGAATGTACAGGAGGAGCCAAAGCATATTTGTGTTCAATGACTAAGATTATAACTACTCAAATTTTTCATTAACGGCTTGTTCTTAAAAGATAATGATACACTTTTCTTTTTCTTAACGGGCCGAGTCTCCAACAACACCTAGTTGACCCATCATCCTCTTCATTTTTGGACAAGTGACGCTCGAGTGAAAAGGAAGAAATAATGGAGATATCCATGAATGAACCTCAAAACACCAAGACTAAAGTATAAATTAATCTTACTAGTGTTGACATATCCACCTACGTGCATGATATCTGCAAAAGGTTTGCAAGGTTGAATTGCAAAAAGTCCATATCATAAATTTCGTACACACAAATTATATGAAGCAATTGGCTTGAATGTCCTGACAATTTCTTTTTCAATAAGGAAAATATTCTCCTTAGGTAGTAATCTATCCAATTTCAGTAAAATTATAACGACAAACTAAAAACTAAATGCAACCATAACTAAAGTATGAAATAGCTACATCCTACCACCCACATACTACTACCTAGTGTTGGTCAATCATGAGCATAGCTGCACTTATCATTAGCTCCACAAAAATAACTGTTTTGTTATTTTAACCGCACCACTCCAAAAAGGCAACGCTACCGCTAAAGAATACACAAACCAGCAGCCAGTTGATCCACCTTCAACGCATGTTCTCATTAATTATTTCATAGAGGAGAATTGATAAAATACATAGCGAACACACAATAAGCATCCCAAACAATCGAGAATTACATCAAGAAAATGCATACCTGCTATTTCTGAACCATAGACGGGGCGAAAGGAGAACTTAGAGTATTGTCAGAAGTACCATCATAAATTATGTAATCTGAAGGGAATTTGATTATACGGTGAGGGAGGGCTTCGTATTGTCAGATATCACTGCCAGTTTCTCAAGCCACCTTTACTTTCACATGGATAGAATTTGAAGATAAAAAGAATGATCCTCGCGTTGCGGTTTAGGCCTCGGTGGTTATGGAGCTCAATTGCCCTTTCAGATAAGCACTTGTTTGTGACATCCGTTAATAATCAATACAGATGATTATCCATATTTACACTGACTTTAAATTTGATAGAATACCCAACACAACAAGTATCCGTTCATTAGGGGATTGGGGAGGGATTACACCATTTGTCTAAGACCAAGTCCAGAAGAAAAATGCATATCTCGCATTTACACTAACTTTAAACTTAAGAGAATACACGACACAATCAATATCCTTTTATTTGGGGAAAGGGGAGGGGTTACATCAGTTGTCTAAGGCAAGGTCCAGAAAAAAAAATGCGTACTTCCAAATACAAATGTCAGTAAATGAAAGAACAATTTACAGCATAATCGATGAAATACTATGGCAAAGGATCAGATCACCTATTTACAACCAAGAAAAAAGGTTAGACTATTTTAGAGTAAAATATGTATCAACAAAATTGAAATGTAAAATTTACAAGAGCTCATGTATAGGAACGACAGCTTATTACAACAATCCGAAAAATATAACCTGATTTCTATATATGACAAACATACAGAAACAATAATAAGTTGACCATTTACAACACATTGAGGAAATAACCAGATTTATTATTACCAAGTGTGTCTTCACTTCAAGTGAAAACCACTAGTAAAATAGAAGATCCTCGGTTATGTTTATGAAGCTGACAAGCTGCTGAATATACGCTTCAAACTAGGACATGCTGCACGCAATCTTCCCATGCTCATTGAGCTAATCTGTAAAGCACAATAAATATAACAATGAATAAAAGTTAAACATATTCCATCATGTATGAAATGGGTAATAGGATAAAACTAATTAAGGATTAGTGCAAACGCTACTGCTGATCGCTATCACCTTTGGACAGAAGCGAACATCAAGAGTCTCCAGCATAGTGCATTTGGATATAGCAGTCTCTACTGCTTCTTCGTCAATGTTGCAAGACTAAAACATCGAAGTACCACTCCATCAAAAAAAGTTAGTACATTTAATAAAGCAAGCAACTTATGGTTTACAGTAATGAATCAATAGATGTGTTGCTAGAATTAATATAAATTTAAGATGAATTTTCATTTGTCATGTCACTCCGCCCAAACACATTCATTCGTGCCTAATTTCAAGTGGACTAGGGCCAACCCTGCATGCAAACATTTTGAAAATGCTTGCAGTCTAAACAGATCCCACACAACGGAAAATATTCACATGATAGTCGGTGACAGCTGTAATGCATAAAACCTAAGATACATTACCTAAACATACTCAAGCACGGCTGGAATAAAATTTCCCAGCAAGAACTAAATATATAATGAGTGCAACAGTCTATTTCAATTGGAAGAGAAAAACAATTACCTGGAGGAATAGACTGGTCAATCTTGTACAATCTAGCTTCAAAACTTCCAAAGAGTAACAATTGCTGAATAGAAAAGTTTAAACATTAATAACTGTTAGGAGAGATATAACATATCTACAGATACGAAAGAAAAGCATGACCGCTTATTGAAACATAATTATATTACAGTTACACAGAGGTCTGTCTATATACAGTCTACAAGAGATCCTGGGTCCACGGCAATCCCATATACACAAGAGAGTATTTTTCAAGAGAAGGAAATACTCATATACACATTCGATAATGAGAAGGATAGAAATCAACCCATTTATTAAAGTCAACCATACCTTAGATTAAGCCAGCTTAGGTTGAGACATGCAACATCAACCTCTTTCAAATTCGTTGATAGAGAAAGGTTTAAAAACAACAAACAGGAACAATGTGCAGTTAATGGAATGAAAACTTTCCGAATGTTCAGACATCCCACGCAGTTTAAGTTCTGCAGTAGTCGAGTGGGTTGCTCACTTAGCTCATGGACATTTTCATAAGAACTTGTAATAGATAGCACATTTACACCAGCAATATGCCCACGACTACATCCCCAATTTAAGTCGTGCATATTGGCACAGCCAGTCAAGTTGACATGCGTAAGGTGTGTGCAGCAAGAAAGAAGCTCCTCTATAGCAGACTGACACAGTGTAGCATAAGACAAGTCTAACTCTTGAAGTGCTGGTAAAGCTCCCCTCTTGTAGAGGGGTTCAAGTGATGAGTCAGTGAGATATTTGCATGCCTGCAACTTTAATACCTTCAAGAAATAAGGAATCATACAATCAGAAAATGGCAAAGAGAATAAATACACAAAGGTAACTTAACAATTTTATTGCCAACTAAATACAGTCAGTGAAGATATTGTATTTACAATAACATTAAATTTGATTCAACAACATAATTATTTTATGCAATTTCTATTATTTAATTAGCAGGTTGCAACAAAACAAAATAAAACAAATTAGGCTTAATTATTCCTCTAGTCTCATACTTGCATCATCAGCAAACTTGTAGTATCCAAGGAAAACACATTTCATTGCCCTTGCATAAAGTTTAGCTATACCTGGAGAAACATCATGAATAAAACTAGTACGACCGAAAACACAGGAGATACATGGAGTAATGGTTCATTTAGAAAAATGATTGAATGAGGAATCTTATTTTCAAGAGACGATGAAGTAGACAATGAGAACTGCATCACCCAAATGGGGCACTGGGAGAGTTGCATTAAGTAACAAGGCTCGGGCAATGTTAACTAAATGTCCATTTTTCCTTTCTCATATTTCTATTCTGCTGCTGTATATGAAGACACGGGGGGTTTGATGCAAGATCCCTTCTGAGGATAAAAAAAGAGTACAAAATAAAATACTCATTATCATTGTCACTCCAAGAAAATTAATTTATTTTTCCAAATTGATTCTTGATCTCATTGAAAAAGGACATGAAAATAGACAAGTTTAGATATGTACTACACCAGCAATATTGAAGGGACAATTAGGAATAAAGAGGACGTAATTCAAATGTAATTAGGTAGAAAAGGAGACTTCCAACTCCTTGGGAAACAACCTTGGATCCATTTGCTCAAGGAATAAGACGGGGAAGATACAAAGGTGAACAGAGAACCATTGCCAGAAATGTGACTAGAAAAAACTAAGCCAATTATCCATGGACCTTGACAACCCATAGATTGACAAATACATGGTGAAACACAAAGGGCTGAAGATGGTTGGACTTAGCTGTCAGACTTCAAGAGAAAATATTTCTGATATTCATTTTCAGAAAACTGCTGCTTAGATTTCTTTAACTTGGAAACATTTGTTGCCATCCTAGGAAAGTCGTGTGAGGAGCAACGGGTTTTCCAAGTATGACCCTTTCTCTTACATACGGGAGCTAAGGACAACCATATCTACCACCATGTCCTCCTCAATTTCCACAACCTCCCCCCTTCCACAAAGTGGACACCATTGCCAAAGATTTAACAGATTCAAGATTCATCCACCCTTCTTTATAAGTAGAAACATTAAGAATCCTTGATACAAAATTTTCCATGAAAGGAACACCTTCAATGGTAAAAATGTGATCATGAACATGATAACATTTTGAATTCAAACCATCAAAAGCACCATGTAAAACTACTCTCTTAGCTTCTTGAAACATCTTTAGCTCCACAATGACTGATTAGTCTTGAGAAACAGACGTTAATATGATTAATCTTTTTGAGTGAGGCCAGTTTTTGAACAAAATCATATAAACAGAATGTCATTAGACAAAATATTGAGCCTTCATTCCAAAATAAACACGTTTGGATGGGTAAGAAAGTCTTTAATATTTGTTTCCACAATACAACACATAATTGAAAGTAATGTTCCTTCCATTGAGCTTGTTCCTAATTCATAATTCGTTAAATTCTATTTTAAAATGTTCATGTTAAGCCTGACCAAAGGAATCATAATTTTACGAAGGAAAAACCATGACAAATGACTTTTGCCATTTAGTTTCCCTACAATAATGGTGGGGCTTCCAAAAATGAAGACTGGGCCAGTTGAGGTAATTTTGTAACACAAAAAACAGAAAGGATATTCTTCAAGTCACAAATCCCAAACAGGTACCCTAAGAAAGGAAAAAAATGCAAGGAGGCTTGAAATAGGACCAGAGAAGACCAGAGATAAGCAATGGGACTGCTTGTGGCAGCATGTCGAAGCTCTGATGACAACGCAACACCTGCAGTGATGCACACGCCACAAAGAGTCTATGCAAAGGTGGCACATGAATAGGTTTGTCAGGGTGCTGACTAGCAAGAACTGATGTTTGCCAGAAAAAAGTCATTGGAGGACAATGACAATAGTATCAAACTTGCTTTAGTACCAACTTGAATATTTGAATAAAAGAAAAAGCTTGAGCTTATATTCACTTGGCAACTGTAGATTATACATTTCAACAAAATGATGTACAAAAGAAGGATGAAAGTGCAGGATCCGACTAGGATAACTTGGTCATACATAGGCTTTTCATAATACATAAAAATAACTTACATAATACTTTGAAGACTTTTCCTGAAACCAGACACAAGTGAACTTTTCTAACAATATAAAATGAGGATACACTAATTTGAAATGGACCAAATCTGACTCATTCACAAAAGATAGATTAAGGGAAAACGATTGCACTTGATTTAAGAGGAACATCCTCCTATATTCCAATCCAATGTTGGACATCTTAACAAGAATAAAAACATAATGATCATACAGTAATCTGGTTTCTAAAATATACCCAGCACCCAAAATATCAACTATTTTATACTTGCAACTTGCAAGTAAACCAGAATAATATCACACTTTTGTTTTATTATTAATAAATGAAATTACATTTTAGTATAAAGACAATGAACTGAATTCATTATTACTATTAGAAGGTAAACTTTAAGCTTAACTCAACTTGACAAAAATATTTGGTTTGTAAGATGAGATTAGCATTTACTTAGATCATCTCTGTTGCAAGAGTCATTATAAGAGGTTCTAACTTACTTTTCGTGGGTCTTATTGTGTCTCATCACTTTTAAGACCCCTTGTAACTTTTATTCTAATGGAAGAGTCCTGTAAAACCAACACTTTAACTAATATTTTATGTTGTGGTTAATATTTCCAAGACAAATATATTGTTTTATTCTTATAATAACTCAGGATCTTAAATTATATGTCAACAAGGAGGTCTTGTAATACACAAGTCTTAAACTTATGAGCCTGAATATAACCCTTGCAATGGAGATGCCTTTATATACTATAATTTGACCACGTGTTGATGTGACATGTCTAACATCAATGCCAAGGACTACACTCCTCAAGCATAAGAATAAATATTTATAGGTGGTCCAATATTGAATAGCATGATAGGCCCAACAAAACTTGCCAAAATAGGTTTCAATACCATATTAAAAAGGGGAATTTTAAGTCCAACTTAAAGTCACAAAATTGTCTTGTAAATAAAAATAGATTCACATTTAAGGAAGAGGACAATGAGCCCAACTAATTATTTCATAAACATTCAAGGACAAAGGACACATGCGCACACTCTGCACTGCATTTTCATTAGATGTTTATAAAATTGGCTATCCTTTCCCTCAGCATGTGCATTGTGGTGCCACTCTACTCTCACTACACTTCTAACAAATCAAATACAGCTAAAATTACAAGCACGAAAATAAATAGCAACTCTAACCTTTAGCTGTGTACAAGACTCAAAAACAGGCTGCAAATTGACCAAAAAGGTATACGACAAATCAAGTAGGGTCAAATTTGGGAGCCGCTGCAAAGAACACAGTCCATCCAAACCAATTGATGAGCATGACATCAATATTAATGATTCAATCATTGGGCAAGAGGCAGTTGTTGCAGACAAGCATTCATTAGTGAGTTGGCTGTGTCAAAAACATAAACATCAGTCCACATACAAGCAGAATGCCAAAGCAAATAACAAGTGAAACCTCACCTGCAAAATGAAGCATCCAAAGATGTCAAGAGAGGACAATTAACTGATGCTTCAGACAGTACACCACATCCTTTCAACTCAAGTGAGACCATAGCCGTGGCTTCTATGCTGAGTATATTTAATTTTGGACATATTCCTAAATTGAGAGATCGAAGACCAACCTAAGCAGATAAAGTAATGAATTTAGCAACTATATCACACATACCACAAACATTACTATGTGCATCTAGTCCCAAGCCTTAAACCAAAAGCATCCCCTTTGACTGGAATGTGCACAAACTTGACTTGTTCTTAAAGCATGAAACAGCAAAATCCACATGCAAATTTAATGTTAAAGTTCATATTCAATTATAGATTTAACATATATAGTTAAATTATCAAATTAAAAAAGCATAATTAAAAAAATTCAACTCCCAAAATCTATGAAGTAACTAAGAAATCAATACAACTTACAGGACAAAAGGATGCTCTTTCTAAATGATCACAACCATCCAAAATGACTTTCTCAAGGTTGGGGCATGTGAGCTCCAGAGTAGTGATTGCCCGACAATCAGCAAGGGAAAGACTGACCAAAGAGGTGCTGAAGAACCGAACCGAAGTCAAGCTCTAAATCCAGTAAAACACCAAAGTTCAGTAAAAAAGGAAAAAGAAAATCAAACATTTCACCAATAAAATCAGCTATAAGCAAAAGAAGGAATTCAAAGGAAACTAATCTCTCACAAGTGCAACCAGCAGAAAAGTTGAAAGGCATAATTTGACATGAAATTATAAATGATATGAAACACCTAGATATGTAGCCTCGTAAACACAAGTAGGATATGATAAATAGCACCAACATGTAGCACAAAACCCCTGTAATTTTCAGTATAGACTACTAGCATAGATCATGGATAAACAAACTGATCCAGCATATGCCACAAAAAGGGGACATATATCAAAGTACCTCACAATTAGCTAGAACTAGTGATTTCAGCATAGGGCATCCTCCAACATCGTTAAAAACATCACATATAGAGTTTGTCAAAGATTCACACTCTGAGAGGTCCACTTCTTGTAAAGATTGACATTGTAGAGCTAAGGTGGTTAAACTTTCTTGCTTTTGCAATGCTAGTTTCTGCATCACCACAAAGTCCATCCTTTACAGAACTATGAATAAATGGCATGAAGAAAAGACTGCAGACTTAATTACAATACATACTTGAAGTGAATTTGAAGTGATATTGATTCGATGAAGTGCAGGACAGTTTGATACCAGAATATTAGAAAGCATCATAGTCCTCAAGTTTAAATCGGCAAACCTGCCAATTAAATAATTCAAGAAAACAAATTAGAAAATACCGTACCCAAAAATAGGAAATGGTTGTGGAGTCAAACAACAATTACACAAGCAACTGAGAAAGGCAAAGACCAACAATATAATTACAATACTTTTCCAGGGTGAAAAGTAAAAGAAGAAACATACTTGCGACAGTGTACCAATCTAATAGTCTGCAAACGGGGAAGATCCAATGACACTGATGTCAGCAGGCTACAATTATCAAGCTCCAAAACCTGCAGTGGCATAGTGGCACCATTTATTCTTCTTAAAAGTCTATACTCAGTAATTCAGACACATTACTAATTTCTACTACCTATACAAATATCATACCTCCAACATATCACTATGAGCAATTGCAGCCATCGAGGCAGAAGTGATCCCCTCACAACTATGAAGCTTTAGAACTGTCAACATCGGCAGTCTAACAGACTTCAAAGAAAAAAACAAACAAGTGAGCAACCATGTCAAACAAAGTCATATACTTCTATTTGATCTATACATGAAAAAAGTTATTATAGACTCTATAGCACACCTCCAGAGAAATGTTTGGGCAGTATGATGCATCAAGAAAACTAAGGCTAGCACAACTCAATGCTATTTCACGCAGAGTTTCATCACTGACACAAGAACAATTTGACATGTCCAGGGAAACAAGTTGAGGGCATGAAGTTGCAGCAGCTCGTATTGCAGCATCAGGAAGTTTGTGGCAAGAGCCTATATCAAGCTCATGCAAAAGTGGACAATTGAGTACAACCTGTGCCATGTTACTGCGCTTCAATGACATAGTTTCCAGTTGTGGGCACCTGAAAAAAGAATAAATAATAAATAATCAATATACAGTAGCAAAGCGACCCGTAAATGTCAGTTAAACCAAAGACCATATTTACCTGACTGCTATTCGCATCACACGGCATTTTGTTAATTGAAGATGACACAATCTGTCATGATTTATAGTTATCTCTTGAATGCCATTGCCAAGTGTAGAATCATTTATATTCAACTTTTTTAACATAGAACAATCAGCTAAAGCATGGAAAAAAGTATCAGCTATTTGTCCTCTTCCTAATGTTAGAACCTCAAGATTCCTGAAAATGAAGAAACAAATCAGAACTGGCGTCCAGCACATAACTTGATTGACTGCAATACCGCATTTGGAATACCTACCTTAATGAAGAGATGGCCCTCATGACAAGCAAGTATATAGCAGAACCAGATATGCTCACTGCTGTGGCATTGGGATAACGCCTACACATGTCCTCAACTGTAAATTCATATTGAGTTTTAATAAGCACATTTGGCAAAGTTTAAATGAAGTAAGACTTCCACTTATAGTCATCAAGTATGTGCTATAACATTGCAATAGTTCCCTAACAACATGAGGCAGAAGGATGTCACCAAGAAGTTAAAGTGACACAATTTTTCTCCCAGTGTGAGTTTTCCATACCAATTTTCTTTTATTTGTAATTTTCCCAGATCTTTGATATTTGCATCAGAAAACCTTGCTGTTTCATATTTAAAGTCAACCTGAGTTCATCTCGTTCACTGTTCTTGTTTTTTCATTTTCGTCAACTTAGTTATGTTGGTCAACTTACTACTTCGTTATGACTAAGGAAAGTCGCTTAATTTAGTTTTAATTATTTAATTTTTCCACACTCACTCTCTATTGAAGCGTTAGGGCTTGTTCTTTTTCACAGTTACCCCCACATGCTCTGTTGCTCAACTTTCAATTGTCAGACTAACTAATGAATACGGCTTTAATTTCGGATTTCTATTTTAGTTTTACCATTTACTCGTATATGACAAAAATATTTATGTTGGATCTACAATCTGGGTAAAGCATCCATCCTCTTATAGCATTTATTCAGGGGTATGGGACCAGTTATTTCGCACAACTCTCAGGGATTGATAGATATGCTTTCACTAGTAGAAGACTCACCTACAGGGCACAACATAAAACTAATAAAGAAAAGAGAAAACAGCTTACTACAACATATATGCAGACTCACATTGTTCGACAGAAATGTTACGATCTTCAAAATTCAAGCTTTTCCAGAAATCTTCATGAGCACTTGCACTTCGCCACTGTTTACAAACCCTGGCAGCTTTGCAAAGATTGGGATGATCCAAAAACGAGAAAACCTAAATTTCACATATAGCAAAAGAGGACGGAAGAATTAAGAGAAAAAACATACCAGGAAAAGTAAATTTAAAAAAAAAAAAAAAACTTACACAGCACCACAATAAGTAATACGCACTTAAAAGCGAAATAAATAGCAAAAATAGATTTTCCACGAGAATTACCATATGCAACAAGTCATCGGTGAGATCCATTCTGACCTCTACATCTTCCACTTTCAAGATATCACTATTATCTCCTTCACCGTCTTCCACAATGCTGGAATCAAAACCACTCTCCTCACCACCGCCCATCAATGCAAATGTATCACAAAAAGTCTCACCGTTGGTTCGAAGAGAATCGTTAATGAAGTCATAGTCTCCATATTCATTAGATGCACTGCATTTCCCTGCATTCGTCGAAAAGTACCGCTCCCTGCAAAAATGAAAAAAAGAAAAGAAAAGAAGACAAGCACCGCAATCAATCGCCACAGAAAGACTGCGAGAACGACAACGAAAGATAAACATTCAAGAACAGTTTCCAGTTTCAAAACGAAAGCTCGAAAAACGCAACACAACGAAAGTGGACTGACACGTCATCATCGTCAGAACAACACCAATGCACACACTAAAAAGACATTCACACGCTCGGTTCGGGAAACTCACTCGAAATCGGCGTAGAACTTGGCGCGTTTGTGGCTCAAATCGCGGCTCTCGACGCTGCCTGCGACGGTGCTGTCCGAGCACGCGGCGGCGCTGCACTCGCCGGTCCACGAGACCAATGCCTCGGCGCGCGGCTGCACCGGCGTCATCGCGAATCGGTCATCGTCGCGGTTGTCGTCAGCGTGGTGGTCAGCGACAGCAGCAGCTCCAACGCCGGGAACGACGTCGTTTTCGGAAATGTCCTCTTCCTTCATGAGGTTTAGGGTATCTTGTTCCTCTTCAGTGAAGCATAGACAGCACCAAAGCTTCATGCACTTGAACTTGGCGATGGCTGGATGTGGATCCTACGCATTTGGAGAGGAAATTCTGGGAAACCCTAAGCGGCTGGCACGGAAACGATTTGGGGCAGTGAGAAAAATTGAGGGAAGGAGAGCGAACAGGAAGAGTGGAAGTGAGGAGAGAGAAAGACGATAAAATGGATCTGATCGGATCTTGGGAGCTGCTGCTGCTTTTTTTCTCGGGATGTTCTTCCTCTGCCTCTGCTCTGGGGTTGCTCTATATCTCAGCAAGTGAGAAATTCGTACTTTTTGTGCCAAAAAACTGAAGGAGAGAGACTGAGTGAGAGAGAAAAGCCCCTCAAACGACGCCGTTTCGTGCTTTTAGGGGGCGTTTTGTTTCTTCTGCCGAATGGTGAGACTATCAACACTGTCCTCGTTTCATACTGTTTTTCTAACACTGAAATACGTTCAAAATTATGTTAAGAAAATAGAGTGTAAGAAAGAATATTATATTACATTATTTATTTTTAAATTTTTTACCATTGGTTTTGCTAAAATTAATTCTTTGAAAATACATAATAGGTCAAATTAATTACTAATTTCGTTTTTATAATTTTTTTATCAACTTGGAAACACTTGTCTGTGGTTCTTACACGTGTCGTTTTTAATGTCTTTGCTCATTTATTTTGTTTTGTCTTTTGTTTTAATAAACACGTTTGTTTCTACTTTATTTCTGTTACCTTATTTTTTTTTTCATTTAAATAAATTTAGCAAAACACCAAAACATTCTGCTACAAAATATATTGATACAAGGATAATGAGACATGTATAACGGAAGAAGATCAAACCAGGTTAAACCAGGTTAAACCAGGTTGAAAGGGACAAACAGTGGAATCGAAAATAGTTTGGAATATAGCTTCCTATATTTTTTTTATTGTTTTAAAAAATACTTTCAAATTAAACATTCTTTTCTAACTAAATTTTATGGATATTCTATATCAATTTTTTTAAAAGATCTATTTTTTAAGTTTTCCTCCTGTTATTACAATGTAGTTAATGATCATTAATTACTTTTATAACATGAAAGATAAAGTTAATTAGTTCGTTTAACTCTTCATATAACTTCTCATTAAAAAAGTTATAACTCTTAACTTCTCGTCATAATTATATTTCAGTAATAATGTTGTAACTTTTTTGTCTTTCTCCTAATCTTTAGCAACCAATATTGTAATTTTTTAACTTTTTCTTTATTATTTTATTGTATTTTTATGTTATTATTTCAATATATATATATATATATATATATATATATATATATATATATATATATATAAATGTCACCAACTTGTATAAAACACTTTTAATTTTAACTTATAGTAAACAATTAGAGCACTTAATAGTTCATTAATATGAAAAAAACATGCGTTTACTTATGATATTTTTTTATTTTTTGTGTTCTCATATATCCAATATAATTAGGAATGACTTAAATTTATGTCACACTTACATTACATATCTATTAACTTAAATTTATGTTTGGAAAAATATTTTTTTTTTGACAATTTTTTAACAACAACTCATATGGTAGCTTGTGATTTATCCGTTTTAAATATACAGACCAATAAAATAGTGACACATAGTTTGTTGTAAAAAAACTGTTAAAATATCATGGTCCTTATGTTAGCCGTATTCACTTTAATGAAGAATTGGAAAAGTTGAAAAAAACAAAATTCAAATATTTACATATCTTAATGTATACTAAGACGTAGATTTATGTTAAATAGTGCATAGTGCAATGTAAATCTTTATATTTTTTTTAAATACAATTGGTTTTGATATGAAACCAAAACCTATAAATCAAAAACTACCCATACCAAAATATATATTTGAAATATAACATTTCATGAACATAATACACATTTCTAAACTCAAAATAAATATCAAATTCTTCTTTTGAATAAAATAGTAGTCTAGCTTAAAAAAACATACTAAAAAAATAACTTGAGCTATATGTGTTAGAGGATAAAGTTTGTGTGACATCCCAATTATATACATCATTCATATATA
>NW_025913263.1:0-11738 GCF_018835915.1 Vigna umbellata
TAAAATTCAAAATATATATCAAATTGTATAATGCAAATTTACATTATAGGTTATATAATTCATAATGTGAATTATAAAATAATCCAAAATATAAAATATATTTTAGATTATATTATTCATAATGCAATTTATAATTCATAATGTAAATTTGGAAAAAAAATTACTAAAAATTAATTAAATCATCTCACTATACTATGCTGAAAGAAAACATAGGGTGTAGGAAGAAATCCCTACAAAAACACTTTCCAGAAAAAATAAATTAACATGATGGCCTTACGTCCACAAAAACCTGAATTTCGAAACAAATATTTACATAACCAATTTTAACTTTTATTATAAAATAATTATTTAAAAAAAAAACTCAATTTAACATAAAATTACCGTTTAGTTAACATGTTCCAAAAGGAAAAAGTATTTTACAACAATTATTTTCTATTTCAACTATCAATAACACATCTACAATCCATCATTGTATAAAATGCTATAAATTATTAAATTATCTTTAAAAAAAATCTTTTTATTAATAAACTTTATGTGCGTAGATTTTTGTCCTCCGGACTACTATTATATTATTTATTACATATTATATAATATATTATATATTTTGTATTACAAATTATATATTATATCTTATATATCATATATTAAACATTATATTTTATATATTACGTATTATATATTACACATTATATATTATATATTATATAATAAATAATACATATTAAATATTAAAAATTATATATTAAATATTAAATATTAAAAATTAAAAATTATAAATTATAAATTAAATATTACATATTATATATTATATATTAAATATTACAAATTACACATCATATATTATATATTATAATTTAATCTCTTTCTATTCCCCACAAGAAAACCAAATATTCGTAACACTTGGCTCCCATATTAGTATTGATAGGATTGTAGATATAATAAGATTATGATGACATAGCAAAAATTGATTTTTAAATTAATATAATAGAAACAGATAAAAGAAAAGTTTAAACATAATAATAATGAAATAGAATTTACGAATTCCATCAAATAGTAAGCTTTGAAATGAAAACTGAAATTTTATAAACTCTTATGAATACTTACATCTAAAACTTACATGATGAACTCTACCTTTTACTCTTTAAATTGTGTTCACTTTGGGAGAGGATTTGGGGAGAGTAAGTAAATGAATTTGAGAATAAATTTTTTGTTGTTTATTTGAGTAAATTTGGAAATGAGTGAGAGTGGATTTGAAAATAAAGTCTATGAAAATTAGTATAGTATTTGATTGATGTGACAGATCAAAAAAAATGGTTTAATTGGTATGTAGAAGTAGAAGATTATCAAAATACCCTTACTAGTAAAAGTAATATAAAATGATAATTATTAATATTATATATAATTGTAAAAATTATTATAAAGAGAAAAAAATAGAAATTAATTTTTAAAATTCCATTATTATTATTATTATTATTATTATTATTATTATTAAATATGGGTAATATTGTAAAATGCTTTTCTATCCCGCAAATCTCTTCTCTTCCCCAAGATAGGGGATTAAACCAATCCCACAAATCCTTCACAATCACCTCAAATCTATAGAAACGAACACACATTTTCTTCCCAAATCAGTCTTTCTCAATCTCTTTAAATAGTAAATCCTTTGAAGTGAACAAGACCTTAAAAAGACATTTATTTATAGATACATATAAGTACACTAGAACTTACTGCAATACCTTTATATAATGTATAATTTTGTCCTTACTTTTAGTATTTAAGATTCTTTCAAATTGTCAAACTTTTCATAATGAACATCTTGTCACTTTTGCCTTTTCTTTTTCAACCATCAACTAAGAGAATTTTGTCAAGTGTTTTTTTTCTTCTTCAATCTTCAATTGATTGCTTTCTTCTTTATAATCTATTTTTGATGTTATTGATTTTGTCTTGATCACTTGTTCAAATTCCTTCATGATTGTTGTTGTTAATCCTACTAATAATCTTTGTTTTTGTGCTAAGAATATTGACTCTTGGCTTAATGATAAGTTTTTTTCTTCCTTTTTTTGTCGATAATTTGCTTGTCATTGATTAATATTTCTTTTGGTAATAAGGTTTGTATTACACTTTGGCCACCATTTGATCTTAAACTTTCTTTACATTGATTTGATGTCTATATTTTCATATTTTGGTTCAATAATGTATTCACAAGTTACAATCCAGGTTATAGATTGGGTAACAACAAAACATGAATCTATATCCAAAATCAAACAAAGTCTTTTCTCAAAAATAAAAGTAAACTTCAGTAACTTAAGAAGGGAAGATTAATGGTAATGGACCAAATTATGAAAACCCCTTAATAAACCATTTTGAAAATTTTAGGGAGGTTCCTCTTCTAAACCATATGAAGGAGGAATAAAGTTTCTTCTCATGCAAACTTTTAATTTCTACTTTTAAATCATTCATAATGAGTAATTTTCAAATTTGGCCTAATGAGCTTCTATTTAACACATAATATGCAGTACTTGGGAAAGCAACTCAATCATACTTAGGAACATTGTATTCATTTAACATAGTTCTAGCAAGTTCTTCTAAAGACCTATTTTTTCTTTCTACAACTCTATTTTTTTAGGAGTCCTAGGTGTAGAAGAATTGTTGTGGATGCAGGAGAGCCCAATAGGTCGGCCTATAAGCTCGACAAGTCGGCCTAAAAACTCTGCCAGAAAAAGAAGAACTCGGTTTGAGTAAGGAGAACTCAATCGGTAACAAATAAAGGTCGACATAAAACTTGGTCCATAAATACAAAGTTCAAAAATACAAAACCAAAAGAATGTACAAGAAAACCTATACAACATTATTTTATTTGTATATTTAGAAACAAGAAAGCTAAAGTTAGTCCTAGCCATTGACCTGTGTTGTAAGCCCTTAGGGTGATTGTTATCGTTCCCTCTCTCTTGAAAGGATTTGTTCTTAGCTCAAAAAGGATGTCTTAGGACCCACAACTTTAAATGTTTATTATCTCCTGAATCAAATATTTGTCTATAGTAATCATAAAAAATAATTTAAATTAATTTTAGTACCATAAGACAATTATATCTAAATAGAACAACACTAGAATGCCTTCTTGTAGTTTGGATAACATTTTCATGAAAAATTAGAAAATCCATGTGTTGGTGTCCACTTTGAGTTAATTGTAACCTAGATAACATTAACTTAAAGTGTGACTTTGAGAAATCTAATGAGGAGTTTAAAATAATGAAGGATGGAGGTGAAATTGAAACATTTTCAAAGAAAAAGTTGGAAACAAAGAATGAAGACTTAATAATAAATGAAGAAAAGTTCAAGGATTGAAAAACTCCCTTAATCACCTTTGTTTCAATTAATATTCAGGGAGTGGAAGATAGAAGATAGTTGTAGTAACATTTCTCCTTTAACAAGATTTTGTTTCCTCTCTTTCTCTTCTCTAATATACTTTTTTTTCTCACATTCTGTTCTCTTTTTTATTCATTATGTTTCTTTCCTCCTTCTCTTTCTTTCTTTTCTTTCTTCTATCTTGCACCTCTTTCTTTCTACTCTAGTCTTCCTTTCTCTTTCTTTCATATTCAACTCTCTTAGCTCCTTTCTCTTTCTTTTATATTCAACTCTCTTACCTCCTTCCTCTTTTTCTTTCTTTTTAAACTCTCTTAATTGCGCATCCCTCTTTTTTTATTTCTCTTCTTCTTTCTACACTTAAGAACTTTTTCACTTTTTCTTCAAACTCATCTTTTCTACAAGAAAGCCCATATACATTTTTATTGAATGATTTTCCTCATTTAAAGAGTTCTCTCATCTCACATATTAGCTCTTGGTTTCTCTCAAATGAAGGAGAAACAAATTTTCTTCTCATGTATGGTCTTAAATCATACTAATCTCTAATTGGGGATTTTCTACCTTTCTCAATACTAGATTCCCTATGACTCCACCATTCACTTGCATGTCCTACAAACCTAGAAATGCATAAATTAAGTATATGTTATTTACTAACAAATAATGGATGAAGCTCGTCAGTTTTTCTCTCCCCATTGTTAAGTATGATAATGCACTTATGTCCTCACCAAAGGAATATCACTCTTAACCTTATCCTTGCCATAAGAGTAAAGAAAATATTCCCGAAGTCGGTAAAGGATAAAGAAAACTTGCCCAAAGTTGGCAACAAGATGGAAACATCAAAACTGAAGCCTACTCGAAGTCGACAAAGTGAAACTTGTCCGAAGTCATCAGTGTCAAAACAAAGCCTACCTAAAGATGACAACACTAAGTAGAAATTGTCTAAAGTCGACAAAGGGCTATTCTAAAGTAGTAACTTAATGAGCTCAACTAAATGGCCAGGCCTCAAGGCCAATCTACTAAGGAGCTCCACCAAATGGCCTACATACTTAAAGAACATGACCAAAGGACTAGGCCTTGAGGCCAATTTACTAAAGAGCTCGACCAAATAACCTATGTATTTAAGAGCTCGGTTGAATGACCTACTTCCTTAAAGAGCATGATAAAATGGTCAGGCGTTGAGGCCAATATACAAAAAGCTCGGTTGAATGAGTTATGTAGTTAAGAGTTCGGTCAAATGACCTATATAACTTAAAAGCTTGGCCACATGGTTAGGCCTCAGGCTAATTTACTAAAGAGCTTGGACAGATGGCCTATATACTTAAGAGCATGGCCGAATGGTTAGGCCTCGAGGCCAATTTACTAAAGAACTCGACTGAATGGCCTACGTATTTGTGAGCTTGGTCGAATGCCTTACATACTTAAAAAAGATCACCCACGAGGCCAAATTATTTAAAAAGTTTAGCTAGATGAACCGCTTAAAGAGTCTGATTAGATTAGCCATTTAAAGAGCTCACCCTCAAGGCCAATCCACTTGCAAACTCGGACAAATGACCAAATGATATAAGAATTTGGCCTCGAGGCCAATCCACTTGCAAACGTCATCAAATGGCCAAATCAATTATGAGTTCGATCAATGTCTAATCCATACAAGTCAACTCAAACTTGACTAAAGGCCTGATATAACTTCATACACATACACCAAATCAAACTCTCGAAAACATTATCTACATACCCAATTCAAATAAGTTAAGCGACATATCCTATCAAAAGTCCCTTATTACAATCTCGATAGTTTTGTTATATTTAAAATAATCATTAAATGTGACTTTTAATAGTCTATCTCCACACATATATTCCGAGATCCATGCTTATTCATTCGAAAGAGACAATGAAACTTATACTTACCATTTTATCCATACAAATGTTATTCTCTTATTGATTTGAGTGTTAAGGAACTTTTTTAGGTGAATTTCTCTTACTTATCGATATTCAAGTACACATAGGGGTGGACAAATCAAACTAAACTGCACTGCACTACTAAAAATTGTATTGAACTAAAAACTAGTTCAGAAAAACTGAACTGCACTAAAAAATAGTTCAGAAAAACTGAACTGAACTATTTTTTGTTTTATTAAACTGTACTGAACTGAACTATACTAAACTACAAAATAAACTGAACTGAACTACTAACTATACTAACTTTAAACTGAACTATACTAATTTTGAACTGAATATACTAATTTTAACCAAGAACTGCACTAACTATACAACACTAATAACTACAGCACTAACTAGTAAAATTGCATTAATAAAACTGCACTTCATCCCGTAAATTAAACATGAGAAGAGCAACATTTTGTACAGGAATCAGGAAACTAATATCCTAAATAGCTTGTAAACGCAAAATTCCTAAAATAGCCTTCCAAAGCACTTCAAATCTGATGCAAAAGATTCTGATGTGTTAGCATAACACCTTTTGGATTTCCAGTAGTTCCACTTGTGTATACAAGAGTAGCAAAGTCATCAGATTTGATTGCTTCATACATGTACTGCTTCCCTGAAATAACAAAGTTTTAGAGAATCAGATCACTGCTCCTTTAGTTATAAATACAAAGATCAATATGTCTCTTCTACTGTAAAATAAGCAAGCACATAATTTCTTAATATGAAATAATAAAACTATTAAATGTAACTCTATTCAGAAAAGAAAGGGACTAAAATGGTGATTGTTCCAAGAACACACAAATGAGAAATATTAAACCTCTAATCACACTTACAAACCATAACAGAGCTCAAACAAATATAGTTTTTGTTTACAATATATTGGCACCATCTCACATTTGCTTATGTTATTATTGTGCTAACAAAAATCTAAAAAAGCAATTTTAAGTTTGTTTGTCTTGAAAAGCTTGTGGACATGTACACATATAAGTTGTGCAGCTAGCAGTTACGAGACATAATACTCAACAGTGTGAATTTTCTACACAAAGTAAAATGTAATTATCAATTGAGCAACAGTTTGAAATGACAAGTTAAAAAGGTGTTATATTGTACTCACAAAATCAACTCTGATGGTGCTTATGTAGCTTTCAATGTATGAATCATCCTGTAGTAAAGCATTGAAAAACAATATTGAGCATTTGTGTACTGTTTCCAAGACAAAACAACATGAAAAACAAAGCATTAAGGTTATAGTCTTACACACATGTACTTTAGATAACTAACAAATTGTGGCAAAACTTCAATCATCCAAATTAATAACAACACTTGAAGGTCCCACTTCATCTTGAGAGGTTATCTCTACAAAAATAAAATAAAATATTTCATAATTTTTTAACACTTAAAATATAAATTAAAAAGTATATAAATTTGTCATATAATCTAACCTTGCTCAAATTTATCATGTTCTTTAGGATCCTCATCAAAAAGTATAGAGAAAGGTGTTCCTTTTAACCAATCTTGTGTGCAAACAAGCACTTCCACTATTTTAGGCGTTAGGCAACTACGATAAGGACTAACCACTCTTCCTCCTGTACTAAATGCACACTCTGATGCTACGGTAGAGATAGGAATGGCTAACACCTCTCGAGCCATGTTCGCAAGGATAGGAAATCTAGTCGAGTTGACTTTCCACCAATGTAAAATATCAAGCTCAACTGACTTCATATAAGGTTCAGGATCCTCTCTCAAGTATTTATCAAGCTCTGATATATAATCAAATCTACGTCCTGTAGATCTTTAGGTAGAAACGTCATGCCATAGGATCATCATCACATCATCTGTTGAGATTCTTATTGGCTACTTTGAGAACCCCTCCTCAATACCTTGATATTTGTTCATAAAGTGTTTTTAAAGATGACAATAATTTTGATTTCAATTAACTAACGCCCCCATACTAGATTAAAGAGGTAGGTCAATGAAGTAATTAACAAATCCAACTTCACACGCGAGGTCAAGCACACACAACAATAATAAGATATTAATTCTCATTAGGATTTCTCCCAATATTTTCATACTTGCCCTTCCATCTCCTCATTGCCATCAATTATGCTCACATACTACTATCTCCAAATATTGTCAAATCCATTTTATACCATCCAAACACCTCCTTCATATACTAGGACTCGGTGACTATAAAGAACCAGAAATGCGTAGGGTAGAGTCATAAAATCATCTTTAAAATGGTAGAATAGACCTCGCATATTCCCCAATCTTTCTTCTAATGGCACACCACCATTACTTTTGGCCATTTCAACACCAAATTTCTTATCTTGAATATCTAGCAAGACAAAGGCATCTTTGTACTTCAAGCTTGCCTCTAACATTAAGTAAGTTGAATTCCACCTAGGTTTCAACATCAAGACAAACAATACCTTTGTAAGAAATTCCCTCTTGTTCAACACATGCCTTGAATCTAGCAAATCTAGCAGAAGAAGATTTCACATATTTAACTACACTCCGGATTTTTGAAATTGAATCTTTTATCTCTTTTAAGCATCCTTCACAATCAAACCTAATATATGAGCACAACAACACATATGAACATATTCTCCCTTCAAAACAAGACAATTCCATGATAACATCCTTCTTTTAAGGTACTGGACCCCAACATCTTTGCGGTAGCATTACCCAGTGTGATGCTAAGGACTCATCCTCAACTACCCTATGTATTCAAACACAGCCTCAACATGTTTATAGCAATGAGCTCCCCTGAATGTCCCTTTTTGAGAAAAATTCAAAATTTGCTTTTGAAGTTTTCCAATCTTTCAAATAAAAGAGCTGTTAAACTCATGTAATTTAGGTTTGGATTGATTCATGTGTTTGTAGTTAAACAAACCCTCCCACACTGCTTTGTAGAAACATTTTCAACTTTGCTTTTCCTCTTCATAGTAGTTCCCATATTTCAACCACCGCCCAATAGTAAGTAGCGGATGGACTTCAAATCGTGGTTGCAAGGACCATACAAAGCAACGGAGTCCTCTTTTCCACAAAATCGAAAAGGAAGCTCAGACTTCACAAATCCATCCTTCACCAACTTATTCGAGATGCATTTTGGTCAAATTTAGAAATAGTTGGTGAAGAGGCTAACACTAACTTCTGCAGTTGATGATGAAAGGCTTTTGCCTTTTGAATGCTTCTCTATTAGGATTTTCTTTACATCTCGCCAAATGATTCCTATCCATCCAAACCCACTTGTTCCAACAGCCAAATATTTAATCAAATCACACAATAATTGCATTTGGCCCTTCTTCTCAGAATATTGTTTTTGTTTATAAAATGTCCCCACTCTATCGAACCACTATTCTTCAGTTACAATGAATCGATACAAGGAGGTAAATAAATTCCATTCTAGAAAGTATTGGTTGTGAGGGTTTTCTCTAACCGTTACTTTTGACATTCACGTCACTACATTAATTAAGAGTTAATCAAACACAAGGCCAACTTTATCTAAATGATGGATATAGGGTCTGAAAACAAATTCGAAATCCTTCCACTACCTCTATGAAAGTGTTGTGATAACTCTAAAAAAAATTCAGAGTTCTAAATTATTAAATATAATTGGATTCAACATCGTAACTAGAAGATGCACCTCCTTGCCTGTAGTGAATAAATTAACAGCTTCTTTGTTAATCAAACAGGGAAGAAGGATTAAGACGAATATAAACAAAAAAGATGCCTAACGATTCAAGGTTTCAAATAAATTGGTTCAAGAATATAATAGCCAAAGATACTCTCCTTGTTGTATGAGTACATACCATATTTTTACTTAATCTAACAGAGGAGGAAGGGAGGAAGACAACATATAAAACTATAAGATCTATGATTCCTAATTTTTCAAAATCCCACACATGGTTTCAAGAAGATAATAGCCATTAAGATCTCTCCCTGCTGTAGTGACTACATACATAATTCTGTTTAAGGAAAAAATGAAGGCTCAACTTCCAAAAGATAGATCAAAATTTTTGGCATCAAATATATAATATTCACACATTAAAATTAGTCCAAATGCACGACATAAGTTACCCTCCTGGCAATACCAAGATCAAAGTTGTAAAATGATAGATCAACAGTATATCTCGTAGAATATTTACATTTGGTTATCATCCCCTTCATAAAAGGGATCGCTCATCAATTCGCCAACCTTCAAAAGCACAGATAATTAAAACTACTTAAGCTCTTGTTATTTGTTCTTTATTCTTCAAATTTAAAATCTATGCCACTGCTTACCACACATCTTTCTCAATACAAGCCCTTTCCTTTCCCTGTTTTGTGAATCTTTTAGCCTGTGCAGAGGATATACTCTACAGAGAAAAAAAAAACATTACAAAATTTATCTTTTGACTTGGCCTCATAGCTTACAAAGACATAAAGCAGAAAAACAATGTTAAAGAGATGGCAAATACATTATTAGAATTCAATAATTAGAGGAAAAACGATGTATACTTATATAAATTTAATATAAGCTTTATAGGCCGACGATACCATGTATTAAATTAAGCTTAATGAATAATTTTATTCATTGAACCTTCTAATCGGTCCATATTTTTAGTTTATACAATCTTTATAGTGCAGCAGTTCTTCTTCAAATCAGCAGAATAGATTTTTAGTGCAAGCAGAATAAATTTCTTTTCTCTTCCCTTTCCTTTTCTCTGATTTTAACCTAATCAACAGCATATCTCTTTTCCATGATAAGTAAAGGGCCACATTAACTCATAAAATCAGATTTATTTTATAAGAGTAAAAAAAGATGGATAGAATTTCCATCAAGTAGTCAAATCCAACTTCTTCTCTCTTTGCTCTAACCCGGTTTGCCCTTTCTCTCCTCCAGATTATCTCTAATGAGAACAATTGTGTCATACAACCCAAATTAATCAAAATTAAAATGGTGAGAATGGAGGAATATACTAACCCGCCAAAAACAACAGGGCAACGAAATGAAAGTTTATTGCACCCCAATTTTAAAAAACAAAACATTATCGGTTTTTAATTCTAGAGAAATATGCCACCAATGCTTTCCAAAAGTTTTCTATTTTCCTCTCCCTATAAACAAAGCAAAGACAAATCAAGGACCGATTCATAATACAATTCAGAAACAAATTATGTTTTACGCTTTCAAGAGGCATTTTCTAAAGGTTTAGACTAACTCTGTTCTAAGCTTTCAAGAGGGCTGTTCTAAGGTTTACCTTTCCCATTGTTTTTTTGTTCCCATACGAACCAACCGTTTTAAAAAGTTCCCATTTCCAATATCAATAAAAACAATATTTCAGTGAACAACAGACATAAAAATAACAAGCATTGCAAATCAACTAAAATTGTTCTTTTTGTTCTTTATATTCATAGGGTATCAAACTTTAGCGAGAGACTCTTTGAGCTTAGTATGGTTGTTGTTTTTGACACTGACAATACATCGGATAAAATCAAATACAGTACCATAATACTATGGAATTGCTCTTCAACAAAATTGGGCCACACATAGTAACAAAAACCAATTTTAATTACTGAGATGAAATAATCACTAAGGAAACTTTGATTGGCACAATTTTAATCTCAGTTTTTATCCAAATAACTATTTTGAAAATCATTTTCATACTTCTACAACAAACTGTAACAAGAGGCATGTGAGGCTTCTTTTTGGTTTAACTTTTCTAGCTACACAATAATCTTCATATCAATAAATAGGACAACTACGGCAAGCATGGTGTACTGTTTAGGCGATGATGCAAGAACCCCATATGGTAATTTAAAACCCTTGTTGGAATAATAAAGTACCTTGGCCACTGATGGAAGAACCCCAAATGTTCTCTCCACGTACAAGCAATTGTTACCAGATGTCTACAAAATGTTTGAACAACTAAGAATACATTTCAAAAATGTTTGAAACAACACAGAAAAAACATTCGTACCTTAGGAGAAAAGTGTTCTCAGAAGTGTTCGACGATGGTGGTAGAACCTTCGACAGTTCGGTGACGGCAGAGTGTGGCAAAGCCTTCGACAGCGGAGAGCCTTCGACGACGGCGAACCTTCGACGGCGGCGAACCTTCGACGGCGGCGAACCTTCGACGGCAGCGAACCTTCAACAGCGGTAACCTCGACGGCAGCCTTCAACAGCAGCATCGAGTGAGTAGGATGAACGGGATGTAAGACAGAAAGCAAAATGAAGCCGTGATTGGGAAAGCATGTATAAACCTAAACTGCAGTTAACTGTACTTAATATAAAATAGTTCAGTATTTTTAAATTAATTAGTTAATTAATTTTTAGTTAACTGTATTATTAGTTTTTTAAATTTAAAAAAATATGGATTAACTATAGTTTAAGTATTTTAAGTTAACTCTGCCCAGCATATTACCAAAACAAAAAAACCAATCCAAACCAA
>NW_025913264.1:0-15978 GCF_018835915.1 Vigna umbellata
AGATTAGTCATCAAACACCTTGTTACCAACAACAGGGACTCAACAAATTCATCTTCAATAAAAAACCAACTTACCTCCACGGCAAGGGAAGAAACACGACCCAATACCTCAACCAAGTTGCTTTAAACAACCTTGCTCTCACACACGAACCACACTCCACAAAGCCCCTCCAAGAACAATCCTTCAACCCTCCAACAACAACACTGTAACAACACAAGTTAACGTCACAACAAGTGGAAGCCAATGCAACTACAACACCCAGGTCTAAATAGTTTGAACCTACCTCCTCACGCAGCGACAACCATTCGTCCCGCACCCTTTCGATTGGCGTCGTCGCTATAGTCGAAACCCTACTCACGTTGCCACACCACCGTCGTCAACAAACCCCTTCCAAAAATACCCAC
Organism: Vigna umbellata; assembly: GCF_018835915.1. Next base: position 405 of record NW_025913264.1, read on the forward strand.
CGTTGAATGGGAGAGGGAGATTAAGGTCGACTGTTGCTACTGTTTGGGAGGAGAAGTTTTAACGAAGAGAAAATTTGGGAGAATGGGAGAGGGAAATCCCAAATTCTAATTTCATAAAGTCGAACCTTATACCGACGGGCATATTCCTTCGGTAAAATCACTACACCAATACCGACGGTTAAAGTCCTTCGGTAATCATTGCACCAATACCGACGGTCAAAAGCCTTCGATAAATCAACTTTACCGAAGGCCCTAAGGCCGTCGAAAATACACCTTCGGTAATTAACCACTTTCTTATAGTGTTACTATACATGCTTCTATCTTATGTAGGATGTTTGCCACAAACTTTCATCTATCTCATCTTATTAGCACTAAAATGAACGTTGAGAAATAGACAAAAAGGAGCGCTGATCAGATTATCAAAAGTTGTGCCAAAAGATAAGTCAAATCTACTGTGAACAAGAGATTTGAAAAGCACGTCTGCTATGACAAAAGACTCCATCCGATGATAGACATCTACACCAATAGCTAGAAATGAATAAATCTTAACACAAGTATCATCAAAACAACTACATCATCAAGGTGTATAAATAGAAGACTAGAAAAAAGAAGAAGATTATGATGAAGAGGAGTTAAAATATGAGGATATAAAGATGTCTCATCATCCATTTAGCAAGAAAATCTCTTTAAGCTATAAAAGCTAAATTTCTCCAATTAAGGAAAGAAAAAAAAGAGAGAAGAGCTCAAGAAAAGAAGAATACTCTCAAGCTTAATCATAATATTCACTTGAAGAAAGAAAAGAAAGTGAAAGTGTGAAATATAGAAGAAGATCTCTCAAGCTTCATTGTAATATTTTACTTGTTCTTGTAACAAGAGAGAAAGAGAGAAAGAACGAAGTAAAAAATCCCTGTAGTACTTCATTTTATTAAATTCTTACTTGTGTAAGGTGAGAAAAAGAAGGAGATGAGAGAAACACCTGCGAGTGTTTAAACTATATTGTATTGTAAACATATCCTCTATATGAGAGTTATGGTCTGAACGAATTGTAAGCAATCTATGATTGCAATTATGAAGAGCATCAAAACACTTACAACTTAACTCTAAAAGGTTAAGGAAATCTTGGTGAGGCCATCCAGTACCAGGATTGGTGTGAATACTCAACTGATCTAGGATAACTGAAGCTTATTCGTTGATCAGAGATACCAAGAGTAGTGAAGAATATTGCACAAAGATTGGGTGAAACTCAACTAGGTAGTATAGTAGGTACCAGGTTGGGTATGGATACTAGGAGTGGTGCAAATATTCAAGAAAATATCAGCAGGGTTGCTGAATGCCAGAAGTGGTTCAAATACTCATCTAATCAAGGGTAATTAACAATTACTTGTTGATTGAGAAACCAGAAGTGGTGCAAATACTCAACTAATCTAGGGAAATATTCGCTAACCAAGGATACTAAGACTGGTGAAAAATACTTCATAACTAGGAGTGGGTGATACTCAACTAGATGATGTATCACAAGGATACTAGAAGCGTCTAAGGATACCAGGAGTGCTGAATAATACTACACAATCAGGAGTGAGTTAACTTTAATTAGTCCAAAGTAGCAATGGTTACTATATAGGATTAGGAACACCATAAGTGGTTTAAAACACTCAATTATACTTCATTGAATATCTAGTGAAACCCTCTAAGTTAACTTAAAGGCGAAATAGATGTAGCCTTAACAGGTAAACCAGTATAAAACATTTATGTGTTTTATTGACAAACGATGTATCTTAGTTAAAGCCTCATTTGTTCTCTCTATCTCCATACGCTTTACTCCATATAAGGTTACTACTTACACATGTAAACATTGGACATGTTGAGTTGATTATGTAAACGANGCTTCTATCTTATGTAGGATGTTTGCCACAAACTTTCATCTATCTCATCTTATTAGCACTAAAATGAACGTTGAGAAATAGACAAAAAGGAGCGCTGATCAGATTATCAAAAGTTGTGCCAAAAGATAAGTCAAATCTACTGTGAACAAGAGATTTGAAAAGCACGTCTGCTATGACAAAAGACTCCATCCGATGATAGACATCTACACCAATAGCTAGAAATGAATAAATCTTAACACAAGTATCATCAAAACAACTACATCATCAAGGTGTATAAATAGAAGACTAGAAAAAAGAAGAAGATTATGATGAAGAGGAGTTAAAATATGAGGATATAAAGATGTCTCATCATCCATTTAGCAAGAAAATCTCTTTAAGCTATAAAAGCTAAATTTCTCCAATTAAGGAAAGAAAAAAAAGAGAGAAGAGCTCAAGAAAAGAAGAATACTCTCAAGCTTAATCATAATATTCACTTGAAGAAAGAAAAGAAAGTGAAAGTGTGAAATATAGAAGAAGATCTCTCAAGCTTCATTGTAATATTTTACTTGTTCTTGTAACAAGAGAGAAAGAGAGAAAGAACGAAGTAAAAAATCCCTGTAGTACTTCATTTTATTAAATTCTTACTTGTGTAAGGTGAGAAAAAGAAGGAGATGAGAGAAACACCTGCGAGTGTTTAAACTATATTGTATTGTAAACATATCCTCTATATGAGAGTTATGGTCTGAACGAATTGTAAGCAATCTATGATTGCAATTATGAAGAGCATCAAAACACTTACAACTTAACTCTAAAAGGTTAAGGAAATCTTGGTGAGGCCATCCAGTACCAGGATTGGTGTGAATACTCAACTGATCTAGGATAACTGAAGCTTATTCGTTGATCAGAGATACCAAGAGTAGTGAAGAATATTGCACAAAGATTGGGTGAAACTCAACTAGGTAGTATAGTAGGTACCAGGTTGGGTATGGATACTAGGAGTGGTGCAAATATTCAAGAAAATATCAGCAGGGTTGCTGAATGCCAGAAGTGGTTCAAATACTCATCTAATCAAGGGTAATTAACAATTACTTGTTGATTGAGAAACCAGAAGTGGTGCAAATACTCAACTAATCTAGGGAAATATTCGCTAACCAAGGATACTAAGACTGGTGAAAAATACTTCATAACTAGGAGTGGGTGATACTCAACTAGATGATGTATCACAAGGATACTAGAAGCGTCTAAGGATACCAGGAGTGCTGAATAATACTACACAATCAGGAGTGAGTTAACTTTAATTAGTCCAAAGTAGCAATGGTTACTATATAGGATTAGGAACACCATAAGTGGTTTAAAACACTCAATTATACTTCATTGAATATCTAGTGAAACCCTCTAAGTTAACTTAAAGGCGAAATAGATGTAGCCTTAACAGGTAAACCAGTATAAAACATTTATGTGTTTTATTGACAAACGATGTATCTTAGTTAAAGCCTCATTTGTTCTCTCTATCTCCATACGCTTTACTCCATATAAGGTTACTACTTACACATGTAAACATTGGACATGTTGAGTTGATTATGTAAACGATCTTTTAAGATAATGTTTACCAATCTAGTCTTGACAACTCACAAGTGTTAAGTACATCATAATCAGTTTGCAAGTTGTGAAAAAGTTATGGAAACACTATTCAACCCCCTTCTAGTGTTTCCTCGCACCTTCAACTAGTTGGTCATACCTAAAACCTTGCAAAAATTGAAAAAGGGCAAAAATTAAAGATTGAATAAATTATAAATTGTAGAAAAAAATAAAACAAAAAACTTTTTTCATCAAGGAATGTAGGTCAAAATTTGGGTTCATAAGGGGAGTTCACATCGAAGAACTCCTCATCCTCTTTTGTTTCATCATCAACTACTCCTTCCTTTTCCTCTTCCTCATCATTAGCTTCCTCTTCTTTAAGTTCAAATTCTTCTATTGTCTCAACAGTCTTTGGCTTTACTTCTGGCTCGGGATATGGCACATGTGGCTCATCGGCATGCACTTGGGTTTCAACATTCACATAAGGAATTGGAGCAGCTTCTGCATCATGATGCATGTGTCTAACGCTTTGCTTGACTGCTCCACTAGATTCCCTAAAAAAGAATGGACTATCCTCATGCCATGTCACAAAGTCATGAAAGTGTTGAGGCACTTCAAGAAATGTTAAAATTACCGGCGGGTATTTACCGAAGGCCTATAGGCCATCGGTAATTTTTTTTATCGAAGGATCTTCCGAAGGATGTGGGCCGCCGGTAAAGGGCTCAAGAAATTGGATTAAACATTTTTGGGGTTTAGTTTCCTTCTTCGAATGAAACATTCCTTTGTGAGCATTTTTCTCTGTATCCCTATTGAGCACCTTTCTTCCTTCACAGAGGCTCCCTTGTGCCGTTTGCTTCATTTGTTCAGTTCTCGTCACCTATCAGAGAGCCTCTTACCAACCATTGTGGTTGGTCGTCTATTCCGCCATCGTTTGCGGCCATTGGTAAGTTGTCCTTCTCCCATTTCGCAAATGGAATGTGTTTTGTGTTAAGACAGGAAGCCCTGACCCCTGGCAGCCCCTGAAGTGGGTTAAGAAACGGAGTGGGCTGGTTTCTCCACTGGCCACAGATGAAAAATTCGGTGCGTCGATTTTACTCCACTACTTCTTCTCTTCTCCTCTTTGACACTTCTCTTTTCTTTGTCGTCTTCTTTGGATCCGTCGCAACGGGAATCGCCGAACGGGACGACGATCAAAAAAGAAATCGGTTTGGAAAAGAGATTTGGAGTAGCCCACAATAGTTTATTTTGGAAGAAAACTACGGAAAAAACCATTAAAACGAAAAAGCACAGTCAGCGAAAAAACCGATTCTGGGTTCGGGGGGGAGTGGTTTACGTGTAGGCAGGTATTAACACCCTAAACGGCTGCCTTAAGGCAGTACCTTTAAACTAAATGAACGGATATGCTGTGGTTTCAAAAAAAATGTTTAACTCTCCCCTTAAAAGAAAATTCTAATAAACAAAAAAAACATATTTTTTAATTTTTTTGAGCCGACAAGGATTGACATGATCCTACGTATCTCATTCCAAAATGAGAAATCAGGGTTACGTAGTTCTTTTTAGGAAAACTGCTTGAAAATTTGTTTGAAAATGGTTTAGAAATTTTGTTGGAAAATGATTTGAGATCAATTTGGATTTTTGGGAAGTGAAACTGACAAGGGCTAGCCTGTACTACGGATACCACTTTTGATGGAGGAATCAAGGATAACGTAGTTAGTTCTGGGGAGCAGGTTGAGTGTTTTTTAAGCTGCGGATGTTTTTAGTTTTTTTGAGATTTTATAACCTTTTTGTTGTATTTTGTTAAGAAAGAGAAAAGGTTGTGGCACAAGGCCGAGCGTGCGATCCAACAAATGTGCATAAACTTAAAACATATTTGTTAATTTTTACTTAAGGAAAAGAAAAGGTTTTTAGCAACAAGGAAGATGCGGTTGCGATCACACATGTGCTAAAGCTTTAAAAACATATTTTTGGACTGTGAATTAAGAAAGAGAAACAGGTTTTCAGCAAAGGGACGATGGTGCGATCACAACATGTCCTAAACCTAAAACATATTTTTGGAATTTTAATTAAGAAAGAGAAAAAAGGTTTTCAGCACAGGACGATGCGTGCGATCACAAATGTGCCTAAACTTAAGACATTATTTTTGTTAATTTTATTTAAGAAAGAGAAAAGGTTTTCAGCACAAGGACGATTGCGTTGCGTCACCACATGTGCCAAAAACTTTAAAACATATTTTTGTAATGTAATTATGAAAGTAAAAAGGTTTGCAGCACAGGACGATGCGTGCGATAACACATGTGCCAAAACCTTTAAAACATATTTTTATGAATTCCTTATTAAATGTAAATATTGCCATCTTTAAAATATATATTTTAGGAAAGTAGATATCTAGAATTAAAATAAAATTAAAAATAAACATGAGACAATAAAGCTAATAAAAATTTAAAAATAAATCAAAATAAATAAAATAGGATAAACAAAATAAAAAGAAAACAAATAAGTAAAAACAACAAGCAAATAATGAGGGGGTCGCGAAAAAAAGGGGTACTAAACGTTACGTCACAGGCGGGACGTGCAGTCCGTGGTAGAGGCCAGGTACGTTGGTGAAGGATTAAGAAGCACGAGCGCTCGTTGGGGAGAGTGACGAACGCTCGTTGAGAAGAAAAGGAGCATGAGGACGAGCGTTCGTGGGGGGAGGATAACGAACGGACGTTGAGAACAGGAGGGTGGATGACGAGCCTTTGTAGTGACGAGCGTTCGTAGGTGCGAGCGTTCATGGGCGAGGACGAACGGATGCCGGGAAGGGGCGGCTGAATGACGATCGCTCGTTGTGGACGAACGTTCGTTGGGAGACATGACGAACGGACCGCTTGGAAAGGGAGGGCAGAATGACGGAGCGCTAATTTTGAAGATGACGAAGGAGTTGAGAACATGGAGGCGGCTGACGAACGCTCGTTATGGACGAGCGTTCGTTGGGAAAGACTGTGGCAGTTGATGACGAACGCTCGTTATGGACGAGCGTTCGTTGGGAAGATGAGGGAAATTAATGACTAACGTCGTAGACGAAGCGTTCGTTGGGAAGATGAGTTGGATGAAGAACGTCGTTATGGGCGAGGAAGAGTTCGTTGGGGAAGATGTGGGAAATTGAGCCGAACGCTCGTTATGGACGAGCGTTGTTGTGAAGATGAGGAAAAATAAAAATTAATGACTAACGTGTGATGGACGCTCTGCGTTCGTTGGGAGGAAATGAGGTTGGGTTGGATGACGAACGCTCGGTATGGAGCGAGCGTTCGTTGGAAGATGTGGGAAATTGATGACGACACAAAACAAAACGTCTCGTATGGAAGAGCGTTCGTGTGAAGATGAGGGAAATAATGGACTAACGCTCGTATGGGACGAGCGTGGTGGGGAAGATGAGGTTGATGACGAACGCTAGTTATGGGAGAGCGTCGTGGGAAGAGTGGGAAAATTGATGACGAACGATAGTTATGGACGAGCGTTCGTTGTGAAGATGAGGGAAATTAATGACTAACGCTCGTTATGGACGAGCGTTCGTTGGGAATATGAGGTTGGATGACAAACGCTCGTTATGGGCGAGCGTTCGTTGGGAAGATGTGGGAAAATGATGACGAACGCTCGTTATGGACGAGCGTTCGTCGTGAAGATGAGAGAATGAAGATGAGAGAAATGATGACGAACGCTGTTATGGACGAGCGTTCGTTGTGATGATGAGGGAAATTGGTGACGCACGCTCGAAAAAGGCCAGATAACGTGCGCTCGTTCTGGGCTTGGGCCACCCGGGTGGCTGCTAACCTAGAATTCCCCTAGGGGTTCTCTGACTCTACACTCAATGCTGCTCCCTCCATCGAGACCCAGGTCTCTTCCTCTCTGACCAGGAAAAGCTAGGGCTGGGATTGCCTCCCTTGAACACCTGCGCCCCTACTTCTTCGAAACCAGCCACCGCGCCACCACCTTCCACCCGTCTCGGCGTCGGCGGCGGACCCCAAAGCACCACCGGAACCACGGCCGGCCACGGCGTTCTCTCCACCTCTCTCTCTCGCACTAGCCTAGGGTTGAGGCTTTTCCACCTTGGGCACCTCCTGCCGCCGCCTCTGCCAGAGCCGGCCACCGTCGCCTTAGCTAGCGCGACTTCTTAACCGGCGCAACCAGTGTCACTTTCCTCACATCTCGTCTTGGTTTCTTATTGGCTTGCTATTCACTGGGTCAAATCTGCTTTTGCGTGGGAATGGTTGAGAACAGGGGAAACGTGAAGACTGTGGGAAAATCAGAGAGCTCGCTGTGCTCCATTGTCTTCGAAAAGGAGAGACCGAAAAATGGATTTTTATAGCTCTTGTACAGGCTATGCATTGGAAGTGTTTGTGTGGTATGAGTGGGAAGTGTATAAGTGATTCTATACTTTTCGGTGATGGGCGTACAGGCAAAAACCAGGTGAAGGGTGCGTGGAGGGGGGAGGAAGGAGGGGAAAGGAGGGCATAATAAGAGGGGGGGGGGTGGGGGGGAAGAGGGGGGGGGGGGGGGGGGGGGGGGGGGGAGGGGGGGGGGGGGGGGGGGGGGAGCGGGGGGGGGATGGGTGGGGAGGGGGGAGGAAAGGGGGGAGGGGGTAAAAGAGGAGAGTGAAAGAAAGAGGAAGTAGAATAGGAAAAACAGGGGGTGGGGGGGGGGGGGGGGGGGGGGGGGGGGGGGGGGGGGGGGGTGGGGGGGAGGAGGGGGGGGAAAGGCGGGAAGAGTCAGGGGGGCAAAGGGGGGGTGGGGGGCGGGGGGGGGGGGGGGGGGAGGGGGGGAAGGTAGTGAGGGGGGGGGGGTGGGAGGGGGGGGGGGAGGGGGGGGGGGGGGGAGGGGGATGGGGAAGCAGAGGGAAAAGAAGGGGGGAAAGGGAAAAGGTAGAAGTAAGTTAGAGGGGGGGAAGAAAGTGGGGGGTGGGGGGGAAGGGGGGGGGGGGGGGGGGGGAGGGGGGGGGGGGAGGGGGAGGGAGGGGGGTGGGGGGGGAGGGGGGGGGGGAGGTGGGGGGGGGGGGGGGGGGGGGGGGGGGGAAGGGGGGGGGGGGGGAAGTTAAGGAAGGAAGAGGTGGGGGGGGGTGGAAGAGACAGAAAGGTGGGGAGGGGGGTGGGGGGGGGGGGGGGGGTGGGGAGGGGGGGGGGGAGGGGAGGGGGGGGGGGGGGGGGGGGGGGAGGGAAGTAGAAGGGGGAAGGTGGGGGGGAGGAGGGGGGGTTGAAGGAGGTCAGGATAAAAGGAAGGAAAGTAAGTAAGGGTATAAAAGTAGGGTGGGGGGAGGGGGTGGGGGGGGGGGGGGGGCGGCGGGGGGGTGGGGGGGGGGGGGGGGGGGAGGGAGGGGGGTGGAAATGGGGGGGGGGGGGGGGGGACAGTTAGAAAGTCGTTGTTGGGGGTGGGGGGGGGGGGGGGGGGGGGGGGGGGGGGTGGGGGGGGGGGGGGGGGGGGGGGGGGGGGGGGTGGGTGGGGGGGGGGGGGGGGGGGGGGGGGGGGGGGGGGGGGGGTGTGGTGGTGTGGTGGGGAACAGCAAAGTTACAGAACACAGCCAAATGCAACGAAACAAATACCCATTCCAGACAGATACTATCCCCAATGACGATATGGTTCAGAAATGAAGGTGTTTTGGTTGTAGTAACGTGGGTAAGGTTAGGGAGTGGGGGTTGGTATTGCATCTTGTAGATGAAAAGGAAGTGTAGTGTTTGTAGAAAACAGGGGGGGGGGGAATGGATGACGGTTGCCAGATTGGGTGAGGGGGATATCAGTTTGCAGGTGGTGGTTGAGGCATGTTTTTGTTATGCGGGATGCGTGACAAGAAGTATACGAGGGCCAAATCAACTAAGGGAAAAGGAAACAAACAAAAGCAGAAATCACGAAGCATAAACAGATTGTGAGGGGGGGAAACCAAATCCTCATTCTCAGATGGAAATAAATAGGAGCACATATAACCAAACATACACATACGGGACCAAAAACCGTCTACCATAGTTATGGAAGATTTAAGAAGAGGAATTACCTTTTGCATTCAAGTTTATTTCTTCGTAATTTCTAGTCACCTTCCTATTCTGATTTAATTAAAACATTCTCCCCTATTCCTTTCCGATTGATACCCTTTCTTCTTGTTGTACAATAAGTCTCTTTGTTCTCTTTGCAGGTTGCCAATGGCCCTTCTCGGCAATGGTGATTATCCAGTGAAGGTTGAAGGTCCCCGGAAGCTCTTCCACCAGACGAAGATGATGGATTGCCCCCAAACAACCCCCCCGATGTGTGTTATATTTGCTCCTTGCTTTTTGTGTCCCAAAAAAAACCAGAATCCTCCTTTTCTCTACCCTCCCATCTTTGCCATTTCTCTGTGCATTTGCAATTTCTATATGCCCCCCGAATAGTCCTGACCCAGCCCTATGCCCAAATCGCCTTGTACCATTCGTTACAACCTCACGCATATGCCACCACTCGCTTCTCTGCAGAAAACCGTTTCTGCTCCCCCTCCAGCACATACCCCGTTCTTTTTGTCTGTCCCCCAAACCAAAACATTCTCATCTTTTCTCGTATCTTTTGCTAAAGACAAAAACGTCCCCTTTCCTAATTTTTTTTTTTTATCATATAATATAAGCAAAATAAGTTAAAAAAACTAAGATAAAAGAACACTAGAAAATAAAATAATAAAAATGTAAGAAAAATATTATACATGATATGGAGAAAAAAATAAGATAAATATGTTAAATAAAATAGGATAAAACACAAAAACAAAATAATTAAGAAAATAATAAGAAAAGAAAAATAAATAAATAACATAAATAATAAAAGATAAAAACGAAAATATGAAAATAGAAATAAAATAAGTAAATAGTATAAAGATAAGTAAAGTCCAAAAGGGCAATCCGGACGAAATTTGGTATTGACAGATCCAACCACTGTCGAAACATCATTAAAGACAGGCACGAGTTCCTCCGAGACCTTTCCAATTTATTCATCTTCGAATGCGATATTCAGCAGATTGAGTTATCGAAGCTCCTATTTACGATTCATTCATCCTTCATTCAAACAACCACTCCTCAACACACGTTTGCTGTAAGGGGTAACCTTTTTTCTCTCTTACCAAATTAAAGTTTTAAAATTTAGGGTTGCTTTTACTCCAAGAGAAAAGGTCTCAGGCATTTGTTTCTTTTTGTTTCTTTTGTTAATTCCCAACAGTTTTTGTTCCTGGTGGATTGGATAGTACTGTTCAAAAACTTTACGGAGTGGTTGGAACTGTTTACTTTTTTTCTTTTTTTGGTTCGTTTTTGAGGTTGGTTTTTTAGAATCCTGTAAACCAAGGTAACCTGTAGATCTTTTGTTCTTTTATTTTGTTTATAAAAAAAAGTTTCATGAACTGGGGGTTCTTGGATCCAGGCAGAATTATCTTTACCGAAATTACGAAGTCTGGTATTACAACTGACCCCAATTTTGTGACAATTTGTGTGTGTGAGAGCGTATGTTTTTGCCCCTAAATTGGACCGTGTTGGCATCGTTTAATGGAATTTTTATTCGATGCTCTGTTTAGATCATTATAAAACTGTTAAATTCTATAGAATTGGTTTGAACTTAGTTTGAACGTAGTTTTGAAGTAAAAAAGTAGACATTTCAGGGCTTTGATTTTAAATGCAGTGTATTTCAGCCATGGAGCATTTATTGTAATTGGTCTTATTATATCAGTTTTTGGTGCAGTTTTTAGCTACTCCAGATTGCTTTAATTGAACTTATCATAAACTTATTCTCTAAATTTCTCAATCTGGGATAATCATCTCTCTATTGCTTTTCAACCTTTTCTGTATCTTCCTCTAAAAGAAATTGGGTTAATCTTTTTGAAGCTCTCCATCACTTCTAATTTAGAAACAATTGTTTAAAAAATCTAATATCATCCCAAAAGAAATTGGATATGAAAAACGGAATTTGTTGATATTCTGTCAAATGATGAATATGCAAATTAGGAGATTGACGGAGGAAATGATTTTAAATAGTGTAGTTTAAGTGTTTGCTTATTCTTCTTTTTTGTTCCTGTAAGATTGTAACTCAGTTATTTTCAAGTGTAAATACAAAATAAGGTAATAATTACTCCTTGATTATTAACATTGACTTATTTTTGGTACATTGTATTATAAGACCAGCTGTTACTGAAATGACCATTAAGAAAGTCTCCTTGGCCAAATTTGAATTAGTAGCCCTTGAGATGGTACTGGCTTTGGATCCCTACTGAAGAAATTGTCTGAACATAGCTTCCAACTGAATCGTAGCCTTTCTGAAGCACCAAAAATAGGAGGAAACATCCTAATAGTTTCCACTGCTACTCTCCATGTGTACTTCATCTTTGAAAGGTCTTTCCATGTGTGTGCCTCTCTAGAGGGCTTGCCTTTTGCTATCTCTTCCTGTTCCGCAAGCATGAACCAAATGAGTTTAATTTCTAAGCATTGTCATGTTATTACAGTTAACAAACTCATTATAATGATGGTTGTGATGACTAATCTAGGATTGTTAAGCATATATCTACATTCAATCCAAACAATGTTTAATTTGAGGCATTGTCGTGTAAGAAAACCAATGACCAAGGTTTTACTGTTTTAATTTATACCAAGTAAATAAGTGATAACTCAATAGTGGGTATCTTTGTAAGAGTAGTATTGTTAGTAGGCATAAAACCAAAATTTTGCTCTTCTTACGCTGGTTCACACACACACACACTTTGTTGATGCATACCTTGAAGAACTGTTGCATAAATAAATTGATGCTTGAAGCATTTCTATATGCCAAGTGAAGTGAAACATATGAATGAATTGGTCCACAAACTGATGCATATAGGAAACTGTACTATTTTAAACTTTGATTCAATCACTTTTATAAATCTCCCATCATGTTTTTAAATATAGTGTTTTTAAATTATAATGTCTTTAAAAAAATTAAACATTTTTTTTTGAAAATTGTATTTCTCGACTAATAACTTTTTATATAATCATATTATAGATATATTGCTACTATGTATACCGTTACTTCTCATATTCGATTTGAACTTGGATAGTCTTTATAGTATTTTTATTAGTTCGCGTGTACATTGCTCTTGAAATATAATGTTTTTCCTATGTATGAGATGTGAAACTTGCTAGTGTGGTAGTGTTGTGGCAAAACAAGTATCTGAGGTAAAAAAGACTACAAACTATTATGACATTAATTTGATATCTCGTTTTCAATTATCCGTCTCCACTAGGAATATCAGTGGTAGTTAGTTTGGACTGTGTCATGAAATTCATAACTGCACCACAAATGCAAGAGGTAATAAAAAATCACACGAAATTAGCACCAAAGAAGAACATTAAACTGCACCGATGTTGTTACTGGACAGCAGAAAATTAGCCCTTCGAAATTACCAAAGGCTTACCCTTCGGAAATTAACGAAGGCTTTTGGCCCTAGGTAATTACCGAAGGCTTTTGACCCTCGGTAATTACCGAAGGCTTTTGGCCCTCGGTAAATGTTAGCGACAAGATTTACCGAGGGCTCTTTGGCCGTCGATAAGCCTTCCGGTAATTACCTTTACTGACGGTTTTGGGCTGTTTCCGAGGGCTTCTGGCCTTCAGTAATGCCCTTCTTTTTTGTAGTGAGGGATGATGCAAAATATGGATATGTTTTGTCGCAATTAAGTGACAAAAATAAAAAAGAATTTGATGAAGGGAAATTTGGGTCTTATTCCTTACAACGAGTTGATGCTACATGTAAGAAATCCTACTCATGCTGGATAGAGGCCTTCCTTATTCTTGTGGGAGTGGTCATGTGGAGGTGCTTTTTGAGTAGTCTCTTATGGTGTTGGTGTTGTTGTTCTTGCAGGAGGAGTAAGGGGCCTTTGCGCTCTATTTTTAGCTTTAGGGTTCTTCACGTTATCTAGTGGAGTCAAGTAGTTAACCTTGATGTATGAATTAGTGATTGACAACCTTAACTTTTTCGGGTTAAAGGTGGTAATGTGCATTAAGTCAACCCAACTACATTCTGCATAGGCACTCATGTTCAAGATTGAGAAAGTTAATGCCTGTTATCCACCTAACCGTTCTCTATTAGATGGCCCCATTTGAAAATTCTTTGTTATTATATCTGCAGATCTAACATGTAAGACTCTCAGATACAATATTGAGTTGCTGTCTTATCAAATGTTAAATCCTCGATATTGCAAGTTAGAAGGAGGTGGAGAATAAGAATGTAACCAATATGGGTCAGGGCCTTCATGTTTCCTCTATTCAATTTCTAAGGTGTGGACCACCCTTAACTAGTACTCGATTGAGTGTCAGTGTACATACATGGAGCCCTATATGCTCCACCATGAAAGCGATCATCATGTTATGGAATTATTTCCTCTTCGCGTCAAAACATAAGGGTAGGAAATCTCGAGTACTCTTAGATTGTCTCCTTGTTCAAATGTTACCTTTTATCCTTGAATCCAAGAAAACCTATTATTGCCAAAGTTTTGGTGGGGATATGCGTTGGCATAAAAATCGAGAATTATGCGTTCATTGCAATAGTCTTTAGTTTTGGCTAGCTTCTCCTAGTGTCTGTTTTCCAGTGCCCTTTGAAATTCATCATGTTCTTCAACCAATAATTTTATCCTCCTTTCAGACCATTGTGACCTTTCCTCCAAATCCAGAAAACTTTAGTCTTAGCCTACATTTGAAATTGATCACTTATCCATTGATTATGGGACAATTAAACCCTCTTCCATAGGAAAATAACAATGGGTTTACTATAGTTAGAAAGGAGGGGGCGTGGTAGGTGATTAAAAGGGTGGAAAAGCTAGTTGCTGACGAAGGAGTGGAAAGCCTTAGTTTGGTTGCTAGTAAGATGCCAACCAAATAGCTAGTAATGAGTCTTAATCCCTGTGGTGGGTGTGTAGTATGTTTTCATTCTGGTCATCAATTGTGCCAATTGGTAGTGAGGGATGAGAAGGGGGGAGGAGGAAGCCCCATAGGTTACAAACACGGACTCGGTTCCCTTTCCTTCAGTGGCTGTGGTTGTTAGTAGCCTTTCCGATTATATGAGAGGGAATCTTGAGAAAGGTTGAAAAATCGTCTTATTTTATACTTAATTTTGATATTAAAAACAGCTTTTGACTTTTCGAAACTAGGCTTGAAATCATGCTTTTTGCTTACGCTTCGTTGAAAATAATATAGTTGGATGTGTTTATGCTTGGTTTTCCTTGTTGGAGGACACTTCTTAATAGTACTGATAGATGTAAAGAAGTTGCACCCCCCTAGCACCCCTTCTCCCTCCCATTAGTAGGCCGCCGGAATTACGAAAGGAAGTACTCCAAAAGTGCAACAAAAGAAGACGTTGCAAGTAACCGCGTCGGCGCACATCTTTACCCACGAACGGCGTTCTGAGCACCGCGGGGGGGAGGGGGGGTTCACCGCTGAGGGGCTATTAAAAATATAGCTCAGCGCTCATCGTGAAAGAGCCAAACTTAACTGCTGAGAGACATTAATGGGCTTGGGGCTATTTTATGTAATATTTATAAACTATTATAAGGGTTTAGTCGACCTAGGATTGGGATGTTTGGACAAAAGGAGGCGAAATCACACTTTCGTCACCCCTTGGAGGCGGATTTTGGATGCGGAAACTCCTTTTTTCAATTTCTGGGGTTCTATCTTTCATTCTTTCATTGTTTTTCATCTAGTTTCACCATGTCTATGGTGAACTAAACCTCCATTGTTGTTGGGAAACGATGTGTTTTGTTTGTATGTAATCCGTTGAAAACTTCATTGGATTGAAGTGGTTCTATATTTTATATGCTTTGCTTCATTAATTGTTAGGGTTTTTCCTCTTTTTAATCTATGATGCTTTGTTTCCACTCATTCAATGGCATGATCATTGATGTTAATATATATGGACACCATATAGGTAAGCTAGAACTGGGGAATTCTCCGAAAGAAACTTACCTAGACATAGGGAATAGGAGTATAAGTTGCATTTTAAGCCTTTATGTAAATGTACTGAATGAATAATGGCGCTAGGGAGACAAGAGATGTTTAGGAGTAGGCTTCCTTCCCGAGACATCGGAGGGGTGAAGGGAAATTAGAAAGTGACAGGAACCAAGTGGAAGGAACAAAGAGGAATTCAG
>NW_025913266.1:0-10606 GCF_018835915.1 Vigna umbellata
TCTCTTTCTACATTTTGCTTTCTCACTATCACGTGCACACCTTACGTTATTAAGGGTAATAATATCTGCGTATGGGTTTTTACTTTTCTGCCCTTCTATTTTAATAGGGATAGATTATTGAGATATTAAGTAAAGTTGTGAGTGGGTTACCAAGTTAATTTGGTTAGTGGGTTGTCGAACTTGGAACGCAGTGTGGTAGTGAGGGTAAGCAATGGTTGACGAAGGAGAGATTATCTAGTATATAGGCTCATGTTTGAGTTTCTACTCATTTTTGTGCAGATTTAAATGGACCAGGTTGGATGAGTTGGTGAATAGGGGCACCCATAAAGCACTAGGTTATTTTAGAATGGGTTGGTTTCAAGTTGGAACACTACACCATGGATATTTAGGCTATAGTAACGTGATGTTGTGATGGTTCGCAAGAATGCAAAATTGTATTAAAGGTTAGAAATAACTAGTTTTGAATAAGGCTGCATTTTTCATGGCTACCATGCACTTCTAATAAGCGTTGCGTAAGGTGTGAGGTGTTAATGTTGCAGGTTATTGAGGATGGTGGTCTCACTTCTGCAAGCTCTCCTAAGTAATCAGTTGGGTTAATAATGGTATGAGAGATGGGAGCCTATGGTGGAAGGTGTCTCAACTCTTGGTTATCGTGCAGGAACAAAAGGAGTGCACTAAGCAATTGAGTTTATTGTAAGTCAAGTGTTTTGTTGAATATATTGGCCAATCAACCATTCAGTGATGATTATGAATTAATTAATGAGTTATATTCGTGAGATATAATTATGGTGTGCAATGTTTGAGGTGTTGTAACCATGAAATGGATGAATGCATGGGGTTTGATTTGTTTATTGAAATGTTATTTTGATTATTTATGTGTATTTGGCATTTGGGCTTGTGAGAGAAAAAGGAGGAAAACATGCAATTAATTTGCATGTGGGTGTAGACGTGAAAGGCTCGAAGAAGAGTGAAAAGCTTATGGTGTTAGGTACATTGTGTTCCCACGTGGGCCCACCATAGGGAAGTAAATGAGGTTGTCATCATGAGGTAGGTGTATGTGGAAAAAAAGAGTATGGTTAATGGTTGACCTATTCATATGTTTAGTTGCCTATGAATTTTTATGATATGTCTAGTTTTGTTTTACTTTGGAAGTACCATGAGATGCCATGATGCATACGGTGTGTTGTAAAAGAAGGGGTGTGGAAAACACTAACTTGACTATGTATGTGCATGGTTGAATTTTTATATGCATGGGAGATGATTGTGGTGGTTATTATCATTGAGTATGTCTTTTGTCTATATTTCTTTAATCTAGGTTGTACCTTTCCTCTTGCGAGAGGGTAAAAAGGTGGATTTTTTCGTCTTTAAGAGGCGTGGAAGAGATGAGTCTCTTCGTCCATGAGGGGCAGTGGAAAAAACTAGGATTCGAGTGTTGTCGTTTAAAAAGGGATGGATGTCTCGCCCGTAGTGTTCCAGCTTATGTTGAGTTTAGAATTGATGTGAGCAGTTTAAGGAGCAGGGGAGATAGGTCCGAAGTTGCGGTGACCACTCGAATGACACTATTTTGGTAAAATAGAAATGTGGAGGTGAGGTATGGAAGAATACAAACGTTAATAAAGACGACTGGTATAGGCACAAGTTGCCTTCGCTTGATAGATGGTGTAAAGCTAATGGGTTTTTCTTGATTCTGATTAGAGGAATGTTGGAGGGGTTATTATATTGATTGTTATAGTCTTATTATGCATTGATTTTGTTTGATGTGATGAAATTGCGATAAAGACTTAACAACTATGATCTAAATATTATATCAGTGATTCAATATTTATTGTTAGTTCACCCTTGCATTTTCTTTGTGGTTATACGAATTCGTATGTCTCGTGTTGTTGTACAAGAGCATATGATGTACGCATAATCAAGTGGGTGCTTAAAGTGACGAGGATACTAAGAGATTGAGATTTTATTTCTTTGGGTTATTTAGAACATGGTTGATTTTTATTTAAATGCTGAATGGTCTAATGATTTCTTTCGATTGTAAACGGTTGTTTCGAGTTTTCATTTAAAAGACCCTTAGAGGATTTGAATTTTCATTTACGAATTGTTTAATTGATTTTTATTTTCACGATAAAAATTGTTTGTTTAGAACGTCTTGAATTAGGATGTTACACCTTTCATAGAAGAAGAATCCCCAATTTTGAAAATTCTCTTAAGAGAATTCTAAAACAGTTTAGTTTTATTTGTAATTCTTCTAGTACCTTGAAGATACTACCAAAACCTTGGTTAAGAAGAAGGAAGAAATTGAGAGAAACATTTTCAATACACTGAAAGACTTACAATGAAAACTTAACTTTTCTCTATAAATTAAAACTTTGGGTTTCTTTTCTAAAAAAGATTTTTTTGGAAAGATTACATTAATGTTAAGACTCATTCAAATGATTAATTTAACAAAACAATAGTAAAAAAAAATCATATGTGCCCTTTCTTCAACAACTAAACTATTTCAATTTTTGGTTACTCTAGCATATTGTTCATATTAAAGGTTCCACTATATTAGTAAAAGCTCTTATCTATTGATAACATAATCTATACCAAACAGACTTATATCACCCTCTTGTAAATAATTTGAACAAGGTTTGTCTGGTGGAAACACAACTCCTTTCTAAATTGATGATAGACTAATTTCATTGATAACATTGTAATATTGTTATTAGTTCGACAAGGTTTCACATTGATCTAAAATTATTTGAAAATAGGATTTTCTATTGAATCAATCAATTTTGATCATGTACATATGATTATAAATATAGACAAAAACACAAACAAAAAACCTTTTAAGACATATAAATTTCATATCTTTAAGAACTTATTTACTGTGTTGCGCAAATCTTTCCTGCATATACAACTAGAATTTTCTAAAAATTTCGAAAATATAAGAAACTAGCAAGATAAACACTTAAAAAGATAAATTACTAAATCCGGGATAATATAAAAAAGAAATGAGAAAATAAAGAGATTAAGAGAGTGAAAGTGTTTCGGGAAGAGAGAAAAAGAATATCTATTTATATAGGTATACGAGGCATATAAATAATTGAAAAATATATCTTGACTTGCGGAAGAAGAAAAACACATCATTCACGAAACCACTGCCACGGAACAAAATATACAATGTTAAAAGATCTGAAAATTGATTGTAACATTTCTTGTTACTCAAAAAGGAAAATGCTATATTCTTACGATATATTGATTATCACAACACATATACTATAATAACTACACCAATCCTTTATTTTTTCCTAATAAAAAAGCGCCTAACTTCTCCATTTCCAAAGTAAATGATAAAGAAGACAAGCGCACAATTAAGAAGTGCGTATGGTGAAGTTCAATTGCATGTGGAAAACTTCATCTACAGCCATAATTCTCAGCATTAACAGTTTTTCACAGTAAATTAGTAATGAAAACAAAATTAATGGGCTATTAATGGGCTAATTAGTCAATGTTGGTTACTTCCATTCATCCTTGTAACAAAAAGTGGTTACTAGAAGGAGAAAGTGAGAAGTTGTGAAATATAATGTCAAATGTGTAAAAAGCTTGAGTATTAAAATATTAAGAAAATAAAAACTAGAAATAAAAATCAAAGTTGGTGGTACAAAGCCAAACACATTTTATGGTGATTGTAGATAATCGAGAGATGCTAACAATTGAGTTCCTTATTCAGAAAGTGGTACAAAGCCAAACACATTTTATCATGTTGTCATCAATTGCACTATAAGAATAATTTTCATTACTTGCTTTAATTAGGTGTTTGTCTTCTCTCACATTATAAAAAGAATTATATTTCTATACTAATTTTATATCCATTTAGAATGATTCTAAAAATTAATACTTCTCAATCTTCCATAACCAAAACTTAATTCTCTCGGTGACTTAGTTAGTGCTGTTAAAATGGGTTGTAACCCGTGAGCCAACTCGGCCCACCATTGGTTTGAACCGGGTTGGGTTAGAAAAGATATAATTTTTTTTATACAGCTCACATAGAATCCGACTCACCCGGATTGAACTCGTGGTGAGCCGGGTTGGCTCACCGACCTACCTAATTTAATTTAATTATTTATTATTTTGTGTTTTAATATTATTAGTTAACATTTTTTTATTATATTGTAGATGGGATAAAAAAAAGATGTTTCAAGAGAATTTTTTTTATAGATTTATCTATTCAAGACTCTAATATTATAGATGGACAAGTGAAATTATCAATATTAAAAACGTATTAGTTCGACTTTTGTGCTTTTTTGGATTACGCTTAGATTGTATGATATTTTTTTATATTTTGAATTGTCTTTGGAGTTTATCATCATTTTAGATTAAAATTTATTTAGATTTAAATTATAAAAATTATAATTTTTTATTTTAAAAAAAACTTATAATTAAGTGAGTCAGTGAGCCAACTCGTTTAACCCACCAACCCGTGGTGGGTCGGGTCGGGTTCAAATTTTTTCAGCTTACTAATAAATGAACTGAGTTAGGTTGACTCACTAAGTAACCAACATGCGGTAGACTAAGTCGGGTCGAACCGGGTTACACATTTTGACAGTTCTAGACTTAGTGTAGCAATATTGATTATAAAGAAATAATGTGTACAACTAGATATGTTTGTAGAGAACTTTTATTTTTCTAATGTGTCATAAGGGTTGTGATTATCAATACTATAACTTTAGTTGTTGTAAACATATATTTATTAACCTTAAAAAAATATAATTAATAATTTACATTAGTATTATTTTGGTAGGTATTTACATCACTTTTATATTACAATAGTAAAAATACATGTTACATGTACATGTATTTACATTTTTTTTATGATAATAAAAATAATAAAAATATTATTTTTATTTTTATTATAATAATTATAAAATTAAATTTTATTGTAAATTTTATTTATTTATTTTGCAGAAAAATTGTTAAGTTTAAAAAACTGTTAATTAAAAAAACGATTAAATTTTAAAAAATAATTATTTATTATAAATGTGACCATCAAAATAAGAAATGTCGTGTGAATATGTAAATGTTTACATTTACAAATAGTTAATTATTTCACTCTGTTATCATTCAAAACATATAAAATGAAACCAGTTAAACATAAACCTATTTAAAATTATTATTAATATTATTATAATTTATATAGGATCACCCGTAATTGATACTCATTATTTTATTTTATTATTATTCTTCGTTTATTTTATCGTGTATTTCTTGTGTTTATTATTAAAAAAACTAAGCATGAAAGATACTAAGCCCTAAGTTACCGATTCTATTATTCGTTATGTCATATAATTTATTAGAAGAGTCATCAAATGTTAGCATTCCATTGCATAATTGAACATCAGGTTTAATGTCATGATGACATGTTCAAATAGGAACAAAAATATAACATTAATTTATATTAAACATTAAGATTCACCAACAAACTGTTGAAAACGCATTAGATTTTATTTAACTAGAGGATCTATAAACCCGAGTACTAAACTATTTCAATTTTTTTGCCTTGTTCACATCGAAGGTTACACCATGTTGGTAAAAACTCTTATCTGTTGATAACTTCATGAAATGCCAAACACGCACCAATAAATCATTCATTACTTAGCGTTCTTTCTATCTTGATGATAGACTAATTTCATCCATAACATTTGTAATTGTTATTTCTTTTCACAAGTTTTCATACTCATCTAAACTTATTAGAACATAGAAATTTAATTTTTAGCTGGATATTGAGTATGAACCTTTGAAAGACATTCTTGCTTGTTGAGAGGGAAAAAAAATCTATCTATAAAAGACTCTTGCTCAAATCAGTAAAAGAGTTAAGTTAAAATAAATGTTATGAAATGAATATCTCAAAAAATATTTAGTTATATTTATAATATTAACTAAATTTTTTCTTAAAATAATACTTAGGAGAAAACAATAATGATATAATAAATAATAACAAAATAATAAATAATAAAATATTAAATTTCTGATATTTAGTTATAGCAGGTAAATGTTAAAGGTAGATTGGAATATTCTATATAAAAAAGGCTTAAAAGAACTTTATTAAATCTTGTTATTTAATATAAGTTATTAGATCGAATATGAAAACTATTTAATCAATTGTTTTTATTATGTTTACATACTATTTAACCGCTACATCGATAAATAATTTTTTTTTAAGTGTCTAACTCTTCTATTTCCAAAGTATTTGATAAAAATAGGAGCCCACAATTAAGAAGTGCGTGTGGTAAAGTTCAATTGCATGTGGGAAGTTTTATCTACAAAACCATAATTGTCAGCATTAACAGTTTGTGACAGTATATAGTATAGTAATGAAAACAAAATGAATGGGTTAATTAGTGAATGTTGGTTACCTCCATCAATCCTTATAGCCACAAAACATGGATACTAGATGTGACATAGGAGAGATTATTATATTACTACATATACAAACATATCGGAAGGAAACAGAGGAACGGAAAATATTTTGTCTTTTAATGGTTTGCCATATGTATGAAGTATGAAGTTTCAAGTTTGTATTAATTGGAAATTAGAAAACATTGAAAGCAATGATGAGCCCACATGTCTATAAACGAGAAGAAATAGCCGAAGAATAATAAATGAAAAGGAAAAGGATGTTCTCTACTTGTCCCATTGAAGACAAGTATATGAGACACAAAATGAGATATGATCCTGAATTGTGTATCCCACCAAGCAGAGTATTCCCACTATCAACACCATCATCCCCAAACTATGAAATGACAACTCTTCGTTCTTTCTTTTTCCATTACAGATTTATCATTTAAAGCAACAGAAAATTAATAAAGTAAAACAAAAATGTATTCTCTTTACCTAACAAATTCTGGCTACATTATGTGCATTTCGTTATAATTATATTGTTTGAGGATCGTCCCTATGTGGGCCATTGTGTTTTAATGTGTAGATCTTACTCATTGGTTTTATGTTGTCGAGATACTGGCTTTGAAATCTCAAGCACTCCACAGATTCCATCATTTGTTTGTTTGAAATTGTGTGTTACTTGTATTGATGGTATTCGACATTTACGACTATGAACGGCATAAAGCTAACTTTTTCAAAGAAAAAGAGTTATCTGAGTCACTATGTTTTTTAATGATTTATGTTCAAAATAAAGTCAAGTTTTGAGTGATCGGAGTAGAGTTAAGGTTCAGCTTTTACTTACCGGATTAATGTTATTTAGGATATATTTTTCTATATACAAGAGTTATCATGATTCAGCAAACTTTCGAGAAAAGGAGTCTAAGATATTTGTAGCAATCACTTCAAGGATTATTAGACTATTAAATATGATTCTTTTGTGTTAAACCTAATGTCTCGTTACGAAAGTTTAGATTATTCACGCTCAGTTTCTTGCTTTGAGTCCCAAATGCATAAACATGCGCAATTTAACGATATGTATTGAATATTATTTAATTATACGTAAAAGCCAAAAATACTCAAGTTGTCCATCTCTTATCTGAAATCCCCTTTTTTTATTTCATTTAGTTTATCATTTGAGTTGAGCTTGATCAAATGACTTAAGTAACTCTGCATGTCACCAAACTCTTTTCCTCTCAAACTCAACACATAAGCCAGTGGGGCTGTTCAAAAAACTTAGTTACAACACAAAATTCAATATTTATATTTTAATTTACAATATTAGAATGATTAATTATATTTAAAATGGTTATTATGTCTATTATATATATATATAATATATATATATAATATATATATTATATTATTTATTGTACTTGTTAAGTTTAAAGTAGATTTAATTTTTAACTGTTCAAGATTGATTAGTTGTTAGGCTTAATATACCTAATTTAAGTGGAATCATTATGACAAAAATGAGATAGTAAATGAAAATTGTAAAGCTGATAACTCAGGTAACTAATCAAGACAGACAAAAGGACGTGAATTAAATAAAAAAAATTTGATGAGCATTTGTCAAAGTATATTCAAAGTGTTGTCTTTTATTGATGAAAATAGTTAATATATACAAGAGAAAGTAGATGAATTCTACGCTACATATGGTTAGATATCTACCATTTTTCCACAAGCTATAAAACGGTAACTCCGCTCGACTCACCCTGATCTATTACGGGTTGGTCATTTAGTGAGTTAATCTAACCCGGCTCATTTATTAGCAGCTAAAAAAATTCGAACCTTCATCGACCCACCACGTTGGTGGGTTAAACGGTTGATGCTCACTGTTCACTTAAGTTTTTTTTTATAAAAAAATAATTAATTAATTAAATAATTTTATCTAATGTGAAAACTCCAAACAATTCAAAATAAATATATACATATATATATATATATATATATATAGATGATTATATAAGATAATTATCATACAATCTAAGCGTAATCCAAAAACAAGTCAAAAAGACGAACAAATAAGTTTTTAAGATTGATAATTTTTGTATCATATGTCTATTTATATTATTAGAGTCTTGAATAAATAAATTTATAATATTTTTCTCTCTTGAAACATCTTCTTTTTTATCCCTATCTACAATATAATAAAAAAATGCTAACTAATAATATTGGAACACAAAATAATAAATAATTAAATTAAATTAGGTGGGTTGGTGAGCAAACCCGGCTCACCACGGGTTCAACCCGGGTGAGACGGGTTCTAAGTGAGCCGGGTTGGAAACTAGCCCACATAAAAAAATTACATGTTTTTTCAAACCCAACCTACTCAAACCCGTGTGAGCCGGGTTGGCTCACAGGGGTTATAACCCATTTGGACAACACTTTTTTTCTATTGACAAATTGCATTGCTATTAATTCTAAAATACCACATAGGACATAATCCCATTTGGGGGGGCATTTTTGATAGGGACCTAAAATATTATTCTTATTACCAACCTCCTCCCCCACGACGAATATGGAGCATGGAGGTTATGGAATGCCCCAATTTACCAAAAATAACCAAATTGAGTGGTGCCAAGAAGTTTGGTGAAAGAGGTCAACAAGTTGACAGTGATGTATACATAGGTAGATTGAATACGATTTTATTGTATTTCATCATGAATAAGATGACCGTCCACTTCAATATGCTTCGTCCTTTCATGAAAAACAAGATTCTTGGTGATGTAAAAGGCAACTTAGTTGTCACAATAGAGATTCATGGGCTCGGAGTGGGGAATACCTAGACTCAAAAGAAGACCTTGAAGCCATTTCAACTCACAAGCTGTGTTTGCCATAGATCAATATTCTGCTTTAGTTAAGGATTGAGAAATTGTGTATTGCTTCTTGGTTTTCCATGAGATTGGGAATTGTCCAAGGAAAATAAGCCAACATGTAAGAGAGCAACGCGTGAGAGGACAAGTAGCCCAATCTATGTCAAACCATCCATAAAGATGAAGTTCACTTTCCCTTTTTAAGATCACACCCTAGTCCGATTGGACCTTTTAAATAACGCACCAATCGTAGTGCAACACGCTAGTGCTCTTCTTGTGTTTGTTGCATAAACTAAGATAAGGCATGAACATTTAGGATAATTCAAGGATTCATCTTGTAACATAAGTAAATAAGGCACCTCAAACAGCGTCGATATTGGCTCAGGTCAGAGAAAAGATCACCATCAGCCAAGGACACTGATGATTTTCTTCATGGGGTGGACACTAGTTTCCCCCCAAGCAATCCTGCTTCAGCTATGATGTCCCCAAGCATACTTCCGTTGCCACAAGAAAAGTCCTGTAGAAGACCGAGCAACCTCCACCCCAAGAAAGTATTTTAATTTACTTAAGGTCCTTCATACGGAAACATTGATGAAGATATCCTTTGAATTTCGCAATGGCCTCACTATGATTACCAACAATGACAAGATCGTCCACATAAACTAACATGACTAGTTGTACAACTTCTTTACGAAAAATGAACAAGGAATGGTCTGATTGAGAGCGTTAAAACCCATATTGATTAAGAACATTTGAGAGTTTAGCAAACCAACATCGAGGGGCCTAACGAAGTCTATAAATGGACTTGTAGAGACGACACACCATACCATCATGAGACATCAAGACCCTGGTGAAAGTTTCATGTACACGACTTCCTCGTGAATCATGTGCAAAATATCATTATGGACATCAATTTGATGGAGTTCTACTCTTTGAAACAACGACTACCATCACTAGCTCAAATGGTGACCATCTTTGCCATTGGGGCGAAGGTCTCATCATAGTCAATCCCTTCGACTTGGTAATTTCCCAAGACAAGTAGTCGTGCTTTGAAGTGATTGAACACTTCCATTAAAGTGAATATTTGATTTTGTAAATCCACTTGCATCCCAAAGGCTTTTCCCTGCCAACAAAGAGTGTAATGTCCCAAGTAGCATTACTTTGGAGGGCATTGATTTCACTAGTCATTGTATCCCAAGTAGCTTTTTCCCGAACAACTTTAGAAAAGTGTACTGGCTCTCACTCTTCATGAAGAGTTGTAAGAAAGATTCTATGTTGTACGGAGATTTTGTCACAATTCAGATAATTTGTGAAGGGGTAGGACACACCTGAGGAAGATGAATGTGTAATAAGGATTGATGAACCTGATGGGA
>NW_025913270.1:0-39064 GCF_018835915.1 Vigna umbellata
GGCAGAACAGGTCCAAGACCTGCTCTGGTACCATATTAAACTGAGGCCCAAAGTGATGTGCACTGTGATGAAGCCCAATATTGGGCGGCCCATGGCAGGATTAAAGCCATCAGATGAATGGCTACTGCAGACGTGGCCAGCGCTTCTTCACAAGTCAGGAGAGAGAACGGAGAGCTTCCAGAGAGTTCCGTCTCAGAGAGTGGCGATCCCACGGTGGTCCGGCAGCCTTAGAGGCTTCAGATGGCAGTGGTGTAGGAGGAGAAAATGATCAGGGCAAAGAGACAAGTAAGTAAAACATATCCTTTCTTGATTCCCATTTCTTTCTGTGTATCAAAGTGTTATTACTTTTCATAGATTGTAAAACAGAATACAGAATAATCAAAAAACAGAAAACAGAGCTCTATATATAGAGCTCTGATGAACAGAAAACAATAAAGACCTAAAACAGAAAACATTAAACAAAGCCCCAAAATGAACTTCGGTTCATTTTGTATTTATGAATCTAATAACTGATTCTTAATAAGAAGGAAAACGTTAATACATACCCTCATGATTTCCATGGAAGTAAAGGTAAAATAGTTGGTTGGGCACCTCAGAAGAAGATACTGAACCACCCTTCATTGGCTTGCTTCATTAGTCACTGCGGTTGGAATTCTACTCTGGAAGGTATATGTGCTGGTGTACCTTTCTTGTGTTGGCCATGTACAACTGATCAATTTCTGAACAAGTCTTATATTTGTGATGTGTGGAAGATTGGAGTTGGTTTAGAAAAGAATGAAAGTGGAATAGTTTCAAGGGAAGAGATTAAGAAGAAGGTGGATCAACTTCTGGTTGATGAAGACATTAAAGGAAGGTCTTTGAAATTGAAGGAGATGACTATAAATAACATACAAGAAGGTGGACAGTCATCAAAGAATCTCAACTTCTTTATGGATTGGGCAAAGTAGGGATGCTTCCTTTGTATAACAATTCTTTTTCTCTCACTGAAAAAGAACATGTATTTTTCTGTTGTTAACGTTATTAATACTGTGTTTGAAGTAATCCGATTTTGTTATTCAAAGATTAATAGTTTTATTTGTGAAAAAAATATTTATGTTTTAAAAGATAATATATATAAGTTGTTTGAAGAATATGTTTAATTAAATTTAAATGAGTCAAATACTACACGTTTTAAAGATTTCTCTCCAATGCAACTTATTTCTTTTAAGAATGATGAGCTAGTTATTAATGCATTTGAGGTAAGTTTTTGTCTATTTTTTATTTCTTACTTATCAATGACATACTAAGTATTTCTCATAAACACGTGATTATTTAAGTCAACATATTAATAACAGTGAAAAGTCTGAATTAAATCTTTATTTAGTTGAAGAGAATCTTGATCCAATTTTTTTTATTAATTAGATATATTGAGTAATTGAAGAAATCTTGGAGATTCTTATTCAAGCATATCCAAGATGACTTGTGACGTATTTAAACATATCCAAGATGACTTGTGACATATTTAGCATTCCAATCATTATCAATGCTAGTCACTCTGCCTTTAATCTTGGTTCTTGGGTGCTAACCAAATACCTTTCTTCCCTTGTGTCAAAGAATGTTGAGGCACTAAGGGCGATATATCCATATTGTTAATAATTTTTTCTTTAATGTTAGCTTTTTGTAATCCTTCATCAGTTAATAAAATAGTGTAAATTTTATTTATGAATTTTGATTTATGGTTTTAATTTGATTTTAGTCTAAAATAATGATCATTTCAATTTATCTTTAGTATAAAATAATGATCTAATCAGCATTATCAAGCAATGTCATTAAAATAAATAAAGAAAAAAAATACATGCATGTTGAACAAGTATGTAAATGTAATCAAGAACCATAAATAAGATAGACCACCAAGAAGCATAAAAACTTTTTGTTTTAACACTTAAAGCCTCTGGTCGTAATTGATTATTAGGTTTTTCTCGATTTACACTTTATATAATTGATTATCAGCAAACCGTAATCAATTAGTAGAGAGTTTTTCTCCATTTGTACTTCATGTAATCGATTATATACATGATGTAATCGATTAGGACTGAAGTCGTGCTCTCTTGCACGATTTTGTCATAATATAATCGATTATAAGGTCTGATAATCAATTATCAAAGCCTGAAACCATTAGGAAGGTGCACGACTTCACTTTTTTTCATATGTTAGAGGCGAAGTCGTGCAGGATGTACACAAATTCTTCATATAAAGTCATCTAGACTCTTCACGACTTATCTATTTCTGTAAAAAAAGAAATGCCTATATCCATAAATTCCAAACAATTTTTTCTACTTCGGTAAAAATATCCGCATACATAATATAAAAGTTTGTCAAATTAAGAGCAACCTTGTCAACTATTAACTTATAACTAGTTTATGTAGTTTTAATATATTTTCTTTGACGACATTGGTCACGTTTACAAATAATAATTTACTCTGGTGTTTGGATTTTGAGTACATCTTGTTGAATGAATGTTGACATATTAATCACAGCTACATGAAATTTCTCCCGAACACAGTTTTGTGTCAACACGCCACCTATTACTCATCATTAATCAATACATTACGTGATTCTCTAACTTGTTCCAAAAATTAAAACTCTTGTAAACTTTCAAAAAGTGTTTTAAATTCTAAGGACAAAACGTCATAAGTGACACATTGCGAGACAAGCATAAAAGTCACAAAGAGTTCATTTTAAAGTTAAAGTAAATAACAAAACAATAATATAGAAACCATTAGAAAGATTATTATTCCAATTCCAGAAAAACAGTTGACCATGTCTCTTCAAACCCACCAACTTTGACTAGTACGAGATACATCAGTTGCTTGTATGCATTTTAATAACCATATATAAAGCAAAAGCATCATACATACAAACAACAACACCAAACATTTCGTTCCTACACTTGATTCGAGTCTTCCCAATTGTTCTGTTGTTTCTACCTATTGATTCACCAAAATGGACATCCCTCACTTTCTTTGTTTACCATTTCCAGTTCAAGGACATGTGAACCCCCTCATGCAGTTTTCTCTTCTTTTGGCCAAACATGGTTGCAAGGTCACTTTTGTCCACACAGAGTTCAGCCACAGACGAGCCAATACAGCAGGTGGTGACAACATGGAGGAGGCACTGGTAGAGATGGTGACTCTCCCTGATGGTTTGGACCCTCAAGATGACAGAAGCGATGTGGCCAAACTTCTTTTCTCAATGAAAAGCACCATGCCTGCTCTGCTTCCAAAGCTCATACAAGACATTGATGCCTCCGATGTTGAGAACAAGATAACATGTATAATTGTTACCATCAATATGGGTTGGGCTTTGGAAGTAGGAAATAAAATGGGAATCAAAGGGGCTCTTCTCAGTCCACCATCTGCAACTTCCTTGGCTTCTGTTGCCTGCATCCCAAACCTGATTGAAGATGGCATTATTGATTCTCAAGGTACATATTCCCTTCCTTTGAATTTTTAATTATGTATTGTAATTGCTTCTCCCAAGTCTTAAATATCTAAATTAACCTCGCCGATGATTTATCATACCACTATTCAAAATGTAACTTTTTATTGACTTTGTCAATTGCGGATTTGTGCTGGTTATTCATGAGTTTGGTGTTAAGTACGAATCTAGAGTGTGCTACTATGTCAGAGATTTAGAATCAAATCACAGAATTAAACTTTAAGAGTTAGTTTAATATTTGACGTTTACTCGGTTGATTATAATTGCAAGTAAAACCCAAAAGAGTTTTTAAGATTTGGTTTTGGCATTACAGGACTTCCCACCAAAAACCAAGAAATTCAACTCTCTTCGAATATGCCCACGATGGACACTGCATACCTTCCATGGCGTGGCTTTAATAAGATCTTCTTTGAGCATCTTATGCAAGAGATGCAGACTTTGAAGGTAGGAGAGTGGTGGCTTTGCAACACTACCTATGATCTTGAGCCGGGAGCATTTTCCATATCACCAAAGTTCCTACCAATTGGGCCATTGATGGAAAACAGCAACAGAAGTTCATTCTGGGAAGAAGACAGAGCCTGTTTGGAGTGGTTAGATGAGCAACCACCTCANGCCCCAAAATGAACTTCGGTTCATTTTGTATTTATGAATCTAATAACTGATTCTTAATAAGAAGGAAAACGTTAATACATACCCTCATGATTTCCATGGAAGTAAAGGTAAAATAGTTGGTTGGGCACCTCAGAAGAAGATACTGAACCACCCTTCATTGGCTTGCTTCATTAGTCACTGCGGTTGGAATTCTACTCTGGAAGGTATATGTGCTGGTGTACCTTTCTTGTGTTGGCCATGTACAACTGATCAATTTCTGAACAAGTCTTATATTTGTGATGTGTGGAAGATTGGAGTTGGTTTAGAAAAGAATGAAAGTGGAATAGTTTCAAGGGAAGAGATTAAGAAGAAGGTGGATCAACTTCTGGTTGATGAAGACATTAAAGGAAGGTCTTTGAAATTGAAGGAGATGACTATAAATAACATACAAGAAGGTGGACAGTCATCAAAGAATCTCAACTTCTTTATGGATTGGGCAAAGTAGGGATGCTTCCTTTGTATAACAATTCTTTTTCTCTCACTGAAAAAGAACATGTATTTTTCTGTTGTTAACGTTATTAATACTGTGTTTGAAGTAATCCGATTTTGTTATTCAAAGATTAATAGTTTTATTTGTGAAAAAAATATTTATGTTTTAAAAGATAATATATATAAGTTGTTTGAAGAATATGTTTAATTAAATTTAAATGAGTCAAATACTACACGTTTTAAAGATTTCTCTCCAATGCAACTTATTTCTTTTAAGAATGATGAGCTAGTTATTAATGCATTTGAGGTAAGTTTTTGTCTATTTTTTATTTCTTACTTATCAATGACATACTAAGTATTTCTCATAAACACGTGATTATTTAAGTCAACATATTAATAACAGTGAAAAGTCTGAATTAAATCTTTATTTAGTTGAAGAGAATCTTGATCCAATTTTTTTTATTAATTAGATATATTGAGTAATTGAAGAAATCTTGGAGATTCTTATTCAAGCATATCCAAGATGACTTGTGACGTATTTAAACATATCCAAGATGACTTGTGACATATTTAGCATTCCAATCATTATCAATGCTAGTCACTCTGCCTTTAATCTTGGTTCTTGGGTGCTAACCAAATACCTTTCTTCCCTTGTGTCAAAGAATGTTGAGGCACTAAGGGCGATATATCCATATTGTTAATAATTTTTTCTTTAATGTTAGCTTTTTGTAATCCTTCATCAGTTAATAAAATAGTGTAAATTTTATTTATGAATTTTGATTTATGGTTTTAATTTGATTTTAGTCTAAAATAATGATCATTTCAATTTATCTTTAGTATAAAATAATGATCTAATCAGCATTATCAAGCAATGTCATTAAAATAAATAAAGAAAAAAAATACATGCATGTTGAACAAGTATGTAAATGTAATCAAGAACCATAAATAAGATAGACCACCAAGAAGCATAAAAACTTTTTGTTTTAACACTTAAAGCCTCTGGTCGTAATTGATTATTAGGTTTTTCTCGATTTACACTTTATATAATTGATTATCAGCAAACCGTAATCAATTAGTAGAGAGTTTTTCTCCATTTGTACTTCATGTAATCGATTATATACATGATGTAATCGATTAGGACTGAAGTCGTGCTCTCTTGCACGATTTTGTCATAATATAATCGATTATAAGGTCTGATAATCAATTATCAAAGCCTGAAACCATTAGGAAGGTGCACGACTTCACTTTTTTTCATATGTTAGAGGCGAAGTCGTGCAGGATGTACACAAATTCTTCATATAAAGTCATCTAGACTCTTCACGACTTATCTATTTCTGTAAAAAAAGAAATGCCTATATCCATAAATTCCAAACAATTTTTTCTACTTCGGTAAAAATATCCGCATACATAATATAAAAGTTTGTCAAATTAAGAGCAACCTTGTCAACTATTAACTTATAACTAGTTTATGTAGTTTTAATATATTTTCTTTGACGACATTGGTCACGTTTACAAATAATAATTTACTCTGGTGTTTGGATTTTGAGTACATCTTGTTGAATGAATGTTGACATATTAATCACAGCTACATGAAATTTCTCCCGAACACAGTTTTGTGTCAACACGCCACCTATTACTCATCATTAATCAATACATTACGTGATTCTCTAACTTGTTCCAAAAATTAAAACTCTTGTAAACTTTCAAAAAGTGTTTTAAATTCTAAGGACAAAACGTCATAAGTGACACATTGCGAGACAAGCATAAAAGTCACAAAGAGTTCATTTTAAAGTTAAAGTAAATAACAAAACAATAATATAGAAACCATTAGAAAGATTATTATTCCAAT
Source organism: Vigna umbellata (assembly GCF_018835915.1). The sequence continues at coordinate 6,407 of NW_025913270.1, forward strand.
TCCAGAAAAACAGTTGACCATGTCTCTTCAAACCCACCAACTTTGACTAGTACGAGATACATCAGTTGCTTGTATGCATTTTAATAACCATATATAAAGCAAAAGCATCATACATACAAACAACAACACCAAACATTTCGTTCCTACACTTGATTCGAGTCTTCCCAATTGTTCTGTTGTTTCTACCTATTGATTCACCAAAATGGGCATCCCTCACTTTCTTTGTTTACCATTTCCAGTTCAAGGACATGTGAACCCCCTCATGCAGTTTTCTCTTCTTTTGGCCAAACATGGTTGCAAGGTCACTTTTGTCCACACAGAGTTCAGCCACAGACGAGCCAATACAGCAGGTGGTGACAACAAGGAGGAGGCACTGGTAAAGATGGTGACTCTCCCTGATGGTTTGGACCCTCAAGATGACAGAAGCGATGTGGCCAAACTTCTTTTCTCAATGAAAAGCACCATGCCTGCTCTGCTTCCAAAGCTCATACAAGACATTGATGCCTCCGATGTTGAGAACAAGATAACATGTATAATTGTTACCATCAATATGGGTTGGGCTTTGGAAGTAGGAAATAAAATGGGAATCAAAGGGGCTCTTCTCAGTCCACCATCTGCAACTTCCTTGGCTTCTGTTGCCTGCATCCCAAACCTGATTGAAGATGGCATTATTGATTCTCAAGGTACATATTCCCTTCCTTTGAATTTTTAATTATGTATTGTAATTGCTTCTCCCAAGTCTTAAATATCTAAATTAACCTCGCCGATGATTTATCATACCACTATTCAAAATGTAACTTTTTATTGACTTTGTCAATTGCGGATTTGTGCTGGTTATTCATGAGTTTGGTGTTAAGTACGAATCTAGAGTGTGCTACTATGTCAGAGATTTAGAATCAAATCACAGAATTAAACTTTAAGAGTTAGTTTAATATTTGACGTTTACTCGGTTGATTATAATTGCAAGTAAAACCCAAAAGAGTTTTTAAGATTTGGTTTTGGCATTACAGGACTTCCCACCAAAAACCAAGAAATTCAACTCTCTTCGAATATGCCCACGATGGACACTGCATACCTTCCATGGCGTGGCTTTAATAAGATCTTCTTTGAGCATCTTATGCAAGAGATGCAGACTTTGAAGGTAGGAGAGTGGTGGCTTTGCAACACTACCTATGATCTTGAGCCGGGAGCATTTTCCATATCACCAAAGTTCCTACCAATTGGGCCATTGATGGAAAACAGCAACAGAAGTTCATTCTGGGAAGAAGACAGAGCCTGTTTGGAGTGGTTAGATGAGCAACCACCTCATTCTGTTGTTTATGTTTCCTTTGGCAGTTTAGCAGTGATGGATCCGAACCAGTTTAAAGAATTAGCTCTTGCACTCGATCTCCTTCACAGGCCTTTTATTTGGGTCGTGCGTCCCAGTAATGACAAGAAGGAAAACGTTAATGCATACCCTCATGATTTCCATGGAAGCAAAGGTAAAATAGTTGGTTGGGCCCCTCAGAAGAAGATACTGAACCACCCTTCATTGGCTTGCTTCATTAGTCACTGTGGTTGGAATTCTACTCTGGAAGGTATATGTGCTGGTGTACCTTTCTTGTGCTGGCCATGTGCAACTGATCAATTTCTGAACAAGTCTTATATTTGTGATGTGTGGAAGATTGGAGTTGGCTTAGAAAAGAATGAAACTGGAATTATTTCAAGGGAAGAGATAAGGAAGAAGGTGGATCAACTTCTGGTTGATGAGGACATTAAAGGAAGGTCTTTGAAATTGAAAGAGATGACCATAAATAACATAGAAGAAGGTGGACAGTCATCAAAGAATCTCAGCTTCTTTATGGATTGGGCAAAGTAGGGATGCTTCCTTTGTATAACAATTCTTTTTCTCCTCACTGAAAAAGAACATGTATTTTTCTTTTGTTAACGTTATTGTAGTTGATATAGTTATCGCACTTGAAGTAGTTGAGATAGTTATCCTAGTTGAACAAAATGATGAATTTGGGTTCTTTAACACTAGTATTGGTACCAAAACAAGTTTAATAGATGAAAATGGAGTATCACATTGCTCATTTGATTAGAAACAAGATGTGCTAAACAAACGCTCAAAAACCTCTAGAACCAATTCTATACTTTATAGCTCAGGAATTTGCAAACTAAGGATTTAAACAAGTTATAATTGACTCAAAAATAGACTCTAAACCTTTACTTTTATCACAAACCTTCTCATTTAGATTGTGAGTTGTTAAAACCCCTAAAGTGGACCAAAACTACATAAAACTCAACCTACACTTCTATCTATTTATCACTTCCCAAATTAACATCAAAATTATGTTTAACTAAGGTTCTAGACAAGTTTAAAATGATATGAAAACATACCTCAAACACTAGTTATCTTTTCAAAGTCCTTTCTCTAGAAATTCACCTATAAAAACCTTAATTTCAACTAAAAACCATTCCGATAATACTCTTCTTTTCCTACTTTCAACTCTACATCAGATTTGTACCTATTTAACTTAAACACAACAACATCCAAAGTTCATACCATTATCACATCAAAAGCATACACCAAAATATTCATCAATAGACAATTATTCACTCATTAATATACATCACTCAACAAACATTTCAATTAATTTCATATTCGACCAAGCATACATTCCACTATCTATCAAACACAAATTCATGCTTCTTATATGAAAATTAAAGTGAATATTGGAATTCCTTACCTGACAAACACAAATTCATGCTTCTTATATGAAAATTAAAGTGAATATTAGAATTCCTTACCTGACAGAAGATTAAACCGTATACAAAAATTCCTATATGTTCCTACTAATCACAGAAACACGATCATGATACACCATTAGGATCACTGATTAGCAGATAATCTTATAGAATACTCAGATGATACATGCAACCATAGATGATACACATGTAAAGGAGAAGAAAACAAACTAAGGAAAAATAGCATAAATCAATTTACTCTTTTGTAAAAACTGATCAGTTAGATTTCAAGATCTCGCCACAATGATCACTCGGACGGTCTTTGATTTTCAAACAGATTTAGAGAACACTAGAAAAGTGGTTTCTAGAGAGATTATGTGTTTTAAAATAATGAAACTCGTTCCTCACACAACTATTTATATTAAAACCTTTTATTATTAGAATAATCAAGTCTCGTAGGAGGTCCTAGTCTGTGGCCTATTGTTCTTTGTTCATAGACGATAAACGGAATAGCCTTGTGTGGTAGCTTGGGGGGCAGCTATTCCACCACTACAAGTGCAAAAACTTGCTTTAGTCTGACATCAATACATATATTCGGATTGATCGAGTATAGAAATCATATATATGTTGAGATTTGATTTGATTTGAAAATGAATTATATTGTATAAAGTTTTATAATTGTATGAATAATTTTTCTTTTATAATATTCGCTAACCCTTCTTATGTTGTTTGTTCGTACTTGTTTTCTCTTTTGCTATGATCACCTTAAATAGTGTGAGTTTATGAAGAATGCCCTTTGAGTTGATCTAGCGTGATGTGAGGGTGAAGCAACAATAGAATTAGGTTTTAGTTTCCTAGGTATAAGTCTTCAATTTTAGAAGTCTTAAGTTTCTTGTTAGTCATTGTAGCACTTATTTTAGTAGTTTTAGACTAGTAAAATGAGATATTATATAAATAATCAATATTGTATTGATGATATACCAAAATTATACGTTTAATATAAGAGTAGTTTATATTGATAAATACAAATATTTAATTCCTAAAATTAAGGTTGGATGAATGATTTATTCAAATAAAAAAATATATACAACCTTTTAAAAAATAAATAGAAATAATAAACTTTTAAATAAAGTTTTACTTGTTTTTTAAATATAATTTATATAATAAAATCTATGTAATTATATCTTTTTATAATATTTTACAGTTAGCAACTGATTATTCGTTAATTCTACTAAACACTTTAATATAACAAATTAGGTTATCACTTACAAATTTATAAACTAAAAGTTTGTCGATTAAGAGCAACCTTGTCAACTATTAACTTATAACTTAGTTTTTGTAGTTTTAATAATATATTTTGTTTTACGACATTGCTGACGTTTACAAATAATACTTTCGTGTTTGAATTTTGCATGAGGACATCTTGTTCAATGAATGTTGACATATTAATCTATGTAATTATATCTTTTACTAACATCATAAGTGACGCATTGCGACACACACGCATAAAAGTATACACAAACGAATTCATTTTAAAATTAAAGTAAATAACAAAACAATATTAATTAAGATTATGAAAAATATTAATTCAAAAGTTTAAATGATTTATATTTGATTTTCATTCTTTTTTCTGAAAATGTTCCTTTTCTCATAACGAAAGAAAATTTTAATTTCAATTTTCTATTTCTCAATTAAATTCAAGAATTTAACTGATATATATTATAAATTTAACCTGGACATTTTTTAATACATAAGTTACATTGTTCTCATAAATTTGTTGACAATATTTTCAATAACATTATTATTTTGATCTCTTCTGCTTAAATATTATTTATTTTACTCTTTCTCTCTCTTGTATAGAAACCATAAGGAAGATTATTATTCTAATTCCAGAAAATCAGTTGACCATGTCTCTTCAAACCCATCAATTTTGAATTGTACGAGATACATCAGTTGCCTCTATGCATTTTAATAACTCTATATAAGGCAAAAGCATCATACACAACACAAACAACAACAACACACATTTCGTTCCTACACTTGATTCGAATCTTCCCAATTGTTCTATTGTTTCTACCTATTGATTCACCAAAATGGACATCCCTCACTTTCTTTGTTTACCATTACCTATACAAGGACACGTGAACCCCCTCATGCAGTTTTCTCTTCTTTTGGCCAAACATGGTTGCAAGGTCACTTTTGTCCACACAGAGTTCAGCAGCAAACGAGCCAATACTGCTGGTGGTGACAACAAGGAGGAGGCACTGGTAAAGATGGTGACTCTCCCTGATGGTTTGGACCCTCAAGATGACAGAAGCGATGTGGCCAAACTTCTTGTTTCAATGAAAAGCACCATGCCTGCTCTGCTTCCAAAGCTCATACAAGACATTGATGCCTCCGATGTTGAGAACAAGATAACATGTATAATTGTTACCATAAATATGGGTTGGGCTTTGGAAGTAGGAAATGAAATGGGAATCAAAGGGGCTCTTCTCTGTCCAGCATCTGCAACTTCCTTGGCTTCTGCTGCCTGCATCCCAAACCTTATTGAAGATGGCATTATTGATTCTCAAGGTACATATTCCCTTCCTTTGAATTTTTAATTATGTATTGTAATTGCTTCTCCTAAGTCTTAAATATCTAAATTAACCTCGCCGATGATTTATCATACCACTATTCAAAATGTAACTTTTTATTGACTTTATCAATTGCGGATATGTGCTGGTTATTCATGAGTTTGGTGTTAAGTACGAATCTAGACTGTGCTACTATGTCACAGATTTAGAATCAAATCAAAGAATTAAACTTTAAGAGTTAGTTTAATATTTTCCTTTTACTCGGTTGATTATAATTGCAAGTAAAACCCAAAAGAGTTTTTAAGATTTGGTTTTGGCATTACAGGACTTCCCACCAAAAACCAAGAAATTCAACTCTCTTCGAATATGCCCACGATGGACACTGCATACCTTCCATGGCGTGGCTTTAATAAGATCTTCTTTGAGCATCTTATGCAAGAGATGCAGACTTTGAAGGTAGGAGAGTGGTGGCTTTGCAACACTACCTATGATCTTGAGCCGGGAGCATTTTCCATATCACCAAAGTTCCTACCAATTGGGCCATTGAAGGAAAACAGCAACAGAAGTTCATTCTGGGAAGAAGACAGAGCCTGTTTGGAGTGGTTAGATGAGCAACCACCTCAGTCTGTTGTGTATGTTTCCTTTGGCAGTTTAGCAGTGATGGATCCGAACCAGTTTAAAGAATTAGCTCTTGCACTCGATCTCCTTCACAGGCCTTTTATTTGGGTCGTGCGTCCCAGTAATGACAAGAAGGAAAACGTGAATGCATACCCTCATGATTTCCATGGAAGCAAAGGTAAAATAGTTGGTTGGGCCCCTCAGAAGAAGATACTCAACCACCCTTCGTTGGCTTGCTTCATTAGTCACTGTGGTTGGAATTCTACTCTGGAAGGTATATGTGCTGGTGTACCTTTCTTGTGTTGGCCATGTACAACCGATCAATTTCTGAACAAGTCTTATATTTGTGATGTGTGGAAGATTGGAGTTGGTTTAGAAAAGAATGAAAGTGGAATAGTTTCAAGGGAAGAGATTAAGAAGAAGGTGAATCAACTTCTAGTTGATGAAGAAATTAAAGGAAGGTCTTTGAAATTGAAGGAGATGACTATAAATAACATACAAGAAGGTGGACAGTCATCAAAGAATCTTAACTTTTTTATGGATTGGGCAAAGTAGGGATGCTTCGTTTGTATAACAGTTCTTTTTCTCCTGACTGGAAAAGAACATGTATTTTTCTGTTGTTAACGTTGTTGTGGTTGATATAGTTATTGTACTTGAAGTAATTAAATTTTGTTATTCAAACATTAATCCTTTTATTTGTAAGAAAAAATTTATAATAAAATATTTATGTTTCAAAGGATAACGTGTACAAGTTGTTTTAAAAGTATGTGAAATTAAATTTAAATGAATAGAATATTTTTAAGATCTAAAGATTTTTCTTCAATGCAACCTACTTTTTTTTTTACCATTGACGAGGTATTGATTGATGTAAGCTTTTAATTCTAAAATTTCTCCTTTGACAAAGCTAGTTTTGTTTTATTTATTTTTTATTTTTTACTTATTAATGGCGTATTAAATTTTTCTCATAATGTCTTAGAAATATGTGATTATTTAAGCCAATATGTTAATGACACTGAAAAGTCGAAATTGAATACTTATTTAGATGAAGAAAATCTTGATCCAACTTTTTTTTATAAGTTGGATGTATTGAATTATTGTAGGAATCGCCGAGATCCTTATCCAAACTTCTCTGAGATGCCTTGTGATGTACTTAACATTTTAATCACTATCATTGCTGGTGAGTTTGCTTTTAGTCTTGGTTCTCGGATGCTAACCAAATATCACTCTTCCATTTCTCCAAAGAATATTGAGGCACTTATTTTAATTCAAAGTTGGTTGCACGGTTTTGAACTAACAGATAACATTATATTAGTACTATGGAATTAATTTAATTATTTATTACTTGGTCTTTCAATATTATTAGTTAACATTATTTTTTTATTATAGATGGAGATAAAGAAGATACTTTGAGAGATGAAAATGTTATGAATTTATCCATTCAAGACTCTAATATTATAGATGAATAAGATACAAGATTGATTTGATGTTACATAGTAATTTGTATTTTTGTAATTTTAGATTGTATTTGAAGTTTAACATGATTTTGAATCGTATTGAAGTTTAAGGTTTAAGATGAATGTGTTGCATTGACTTTTGGGACGAATGATTTATTTATGGGTTAAATATGTTTTTGAACTTTGAATGAAAATTGGAATTAGTCTCTCTTCGAAACTTTGACCCAATTTAGTCCTTCAATTTTAGAAATATATGGATTTAGCACTAGTACAGTTAAAGGAAATGGCACCGGTTATTTTCGCTAATAGGCACCAGTTCCTAAACCGAGGCATATTCAGACGAGGTAAAAAGTGGTAGACTTTATGCCTCAGTTCTGAAACGAGACAAAAAATGGTACGATTCGGTCTCGGTTATTAGAACCGAAATTGTTCCTCTGCCTCTACTGCCTCGGTTAGAGGCTGAACCGAGGTAGTAGGGTCTTTTTTTTCCTTTTTCTTTAGCCAGTTAACAGCACCTTCAACACCTCCAATGAAGTTGATCATGCTCAGATTCAAAACCAGATCAAACCAGACCAAACAAACGTACAAAAGAAGCAAGTAAAACAAATCAAAACAAAATCTCAAATTCAAAAAATCATTCTCAGATTCAATTCAACAAAATGCAAAACTCTACTGATCCAAAACTCTACTGAAACCAAATGCAAAACCCAAAGCAGATACGGTAGAAAAACCCTAATCTGACCACCACCACCACCACCACTATCACCGCCGCCACCATTGACGCACCACCACCGCTTGCCTTGTCCACCATCCCGCTCCCTTCCTCCGCTACTAGCTCCACCAGCAACTTCACTGCCGTGGACACAGATCTGGTTGTTCTGCCGCAGTCCGTCGACGCAGATCTGGTTGTTCTGCCGCAGTCCGTCCACGGATCGCTGCACCGGAGCAACGGAACCAGACCGGGCACCGCACCAGACTCACCAATCAGCGCACCGCTGCTCCTGCGTCCGCTCTGTTCTTCGCCAACAACCTCAGCTTCGCCGATCGCTTCACCGCCACCAGACTCGCCTAGATCTGCCTTCCGTCACCGCTGCGTCGTCGCCACCGAGTCTCGCCGCCGCTGCGTTCTCGGTGACGCCGTTGCGTCCACCGTCGTCGCACATCGCGGAGGAATATCGCGAGGCGGAGAAGACGCAGAGAAGAGGCAGAGAAGAGAGAAGAGGAGAGGTGCTTTTCGGGGGAAATGAGCAGGGAAGCGTGATTTAAAGCCCAATATGCCTCGGGTGTATGCCAACCGAGGCCGATTTAGAGCCGAATATGCCTCGGGTCCATGCCAACTGAGGCCGTATCTTTGCTACGTGAGGATTATGCCTCGGTTCACTCTGATAACCGAACCAGTATTACTTTTAGACACCGGTTGCTTAACAACCGAGGCATAAAATGCTTTTAAAATTACGAGACTGCCACCGCGTTTTGATATGCTTCGGTTCAGTAAAAACCGAGTCATAATGTACGAGTTAAAAACGTCATTTTTTAATAGTGTAATCTTTTTAACCAAATTTTGTTAAGTTTATTTGACGTGTCAAACACATTTCATGATAGCATTTGAGTTGTTTATAATATTTGACAATTTTTTTCTTCAGTGTTAATAGAGAAACACGTTTGAAACCACAATTAAACTTAACAAAAGTTGATTAAAATGACTAAATTCACGCAGTTCTAAAGATGAAAAAATAAACTAGTTTAAAGTTTCGAAAATAGACTAATTCTAAATTTTACTAAAAGTTAAGAGACAAAAACATATTTAACCCATTATTTATTGTCTAAAATGAGAAAAAACAAATTTTTAGGACTTTTTGAATTTAGATTACATACTAAAAAATGTTAGATTGAAAAAAAAAATTGTAGTTTTATTTAATTAAATTAACCGGTTTAATCCACTATCCCTGGTAGCATGAGCTATAAAAATTAACCAATTCTAACTCTCTGACTGATTTGAACAGTCAGATATTCTTTTGTAAGTGGATCTTTTCTTTCTCGACAACAAGAAGACGTCTTCCAGTAATGTTAAGATCTTACCACCTATCTATAAATTCACACTCCAAATTTCATAACAGAACTGAGAAAAATGTCAACTATGCCACTAAATTATGTTAAATTGGAGACCCTTATATCCACTCTACAAAAGCCTAATAATAATACTATTCCAATAAAATAAACAAATAATATTGATAAAAAAATAGTATGAAGTAGTTCTAAGACTGTCGTTCAATTTATATATAAAATTGACAAAAAAAATTTATTTATAGAAAAAAACATACTTTAAACACATGGATATTTTAATGATTTTTATTTTAAATTTAAAATTAAAATAAAAAAATTAAAATTATTCGACTACTTTTAATCTTAAAACTTAGAATCTATAATATATAAAAGTATATTTGTCAACTAAAATTTAGTACAACTTAAAAAAGTTAAAAAAGTTAACAAATTAATATATATATATATATATATATATATATATATATATATATATATATTATATTTTGACATTGCTTACGTTTGGTTATTACAAATAATAATTTACTTTGATGATTGAATATTGGACGAGGACATTTTGTTTTTATGCTGAATGGATGATGACATATTACAGCTACATGAAATCTCTCCCAGACACAGTTTTGTGTTTCAACACGCTAACTATTATCATGACGACTGTGAGGAGTGTCGTGTTCCTCGTTAGTAAATAAATTAGGTGAATTCTGTGACGCGTTCAAAAATTTAGATATCAGGTAAAATTTAAAAAGAAATTTAATTTATATGGGCAAATGTCAATAAGTGATGCATTGCGAGAGTCCATGCTAGTTTTAAAAAGATTTCCACTCTCCAATTAAATAATGCTAGTTTTATCGAATCTATACCATACAAAACAAAACAGAGATATTAGTATATACATTTGCAAGAGAAACATATTCATTTAAGCATGCAAGAATTGCGTTGCTATGCTGCCTTCATCATTATTCCATGCCTATAATTTCTCTGGTTGGTTTATCAATCATCACTTTCACTTAACTATGATTCTAGGACTTAGATCAAATTATTAAACTGCATTTGATTCTATACAAAGGTTGCTCATGATGTTCTTAGAAACTTTACTGACTCTTGTAGACATAGGTCTGAAAGTGAAGAGAAAGCTTACAAGTTGATGCATTGTAGATTGGGTAATGATATGTTAATACATTTTTTTTTACAATATTTTAACATGATATATGTGTAATTTTTTATTGAATTTAAAGTACACTGTTCTCAATCATTCAAGCATTGTGTGGTCATGGTTAATAATTTATACATTTAATATGAAAATATTCTTACTCTCCAATCAAATACTGCTATTCTTATCACATCTATACCATACGAACAAACAGAAAGATTGGTATATAAATTTTCAAGACAAACATATTCATTAAAGCATACAAAAAAATTTTTTATTGCTACATTTGATGCATCATTCCATGTCTATAACTTCTGTGGTTGGTTTATCAATCATCACCTTTACTTAATTATGAATATAACCGAACGGTTTATTTAATAGATATGACTTTGACATGAGCCGAACACAGCTTAAGGATAGAACACTCTAATTAAACCAAATACTTAATATAAGACTGAACCATATTTAACTATCCTCGAACGAACGGTATTTCAATATCCTCAAAGTAATAACGAACGATATTCTACTATACTCAAAACAAGAACGAACGCTATTTCACTATCTGACAAAAACAAACACTTAGAGCTTATATCGAACACTTATAACTACTAATCCTTGGTGTAAGACCGAACGGTATTTTACTTATTTTACAAAACCGAACGCCTAGAGCTTCTACTGAACACTTATAATTACTCATACAAACTATTCATCAAACCTAGTACTTTTAAGGAAACCAAACGTTAAGACATTTTAGCTGAAATACCCATAAACTTGTATCTGATCATAAACGAACGTAATTTAAGCCTAGTCTAAGTACGAAGTCTACTAATAATAATATATATGCTATCACAAACTAAAATACATAATCCAATAAGACTGATTATAAAAGTATATAACCATCAACACTTGATATATTAATCACTTCCTATAAAACGAACGACTACAAACTGGTAAGGCCAAAATGCTAACTCTATTGATAGTTTATTCACTAACCATAACCGAACGGTTGAAACCGAATACCCAACTATTCTACGAAATTTTTGCCGAATCCTTATCGACTTATACAGAACCACCAAAATCCAGAAATCATATAAGTCATACGCTCATATACAAATCATCAATCCATTCATTCCATACATACACAAAATCAACACATGCATAATTAAATTTAATAGCTTCCCTTACCTTTTAACAGACTGATCACTCACAATACGAACTTTGCACCATGACCAACACTCAACCTCCCAGATTCAGTGTTTGAGTAAAACAAACCACCCAAAAGACCAGAAACGTGATCAGAACCTTAGAAGAAGAAGAAGATAAACACATGCAACAGAAACTTGGTTTGCATGTGCCACAAACTAGACTTTATTAGAATCAGGAAGACCTACCAGTTCAAACCACTAAACGATCGGTTGAAAGGAGGATCCTTGCCACCAGCAACCTTACGTGCACTCTGATGAATGATCAGATGGAAGAAACCGTGAAGTTCAATGGAGGAAAAGCTAATAATTTTAGAGAGAAGTTAGAGAGAAGGAGGAGAAACTAGTTCAGAAGATTTGGAGGAGAAGATCGCATGCAGAGAATGGAACCAACTTTTGAAATTTTAGCTTATATACTCCCTCAAAAAAATCGATCGTCCACTCTTCTGCCGTCATCTGTCTTCCACTTCCTGAGACTCGTTCTCCTCTTGCAGACACCCGTTTCCCATTACGATGGAAAATTTAATGGTTATGACATATTATATATATATATATATATAATATAATATAAATTAAATATAAATTAAAATTTAATTTTAATTAAATTTAACCTAATAAAATATAATTTTATTTTATTTTTAATTAAATTTAATTAAAAAATATATAAATTAAATTTTTTATTATTTTTTACGAGTAACGGTACCTGCGGATCGGGTAATATAATATCCATACTCTACCCATTCAAAAACAGATATTTATATATTTGCTACCCGTTACCTGCGGATAGTAAATATCTACGATAATGAATATCTGTAGATAATAACTATCCACTACGAATTTTATTTGGAGTGTGTGCGTATTTTCATCCTAGTGTTATCCATCCATATAAATATTAGTAAAAAGAAAAAAATTCCGCCAAAGATTTACAATGTAAACATACACGTTTGAAACATTAAATAATCTTTACATAAATAATAACGATAACAGTGTTATTAATTATTTTTTGTAAAGCGTAATGTTGAGACCACAGATGTACAGTCTGCCAGAAATACGTAATAACAACTTTCTGAAGGTTACATCTTTTACCACAACCAAGTGCAATGTGCAAGCCTTAAATAAAGCAACACTCACTCACACTCTTCATCTACCAACAATTGATGCAGTGAAAGCCAATTTTGAAGTAGATGGGCATCCCTCACTTTCTACTGATTCCATATCCAGGCGTATGACATGTGAATCCCCTTATGCAATTGTCTGAGATTCTTGCCACACATGGCTGCAAGATCACTTTTCTAAATACAGAGTTCAACCACAATCGAATAAATACAGCAGATGCTGGGCTGGAGAATTCAAAGGGACCCCAGATTAAGTTTGTGACGCTCCCAGATGGTTTGGACCCTGAAGATGACAGAAAGGACCCCAAGAAACTTACTTTCTCAATCAAAACTCACATGCCTCATATGCTTCCCAAACTCATACAAGATATCAATGCATTGAATGTTAACAATAACATCACTTGCATTGTTGTCACAGTGAATATGGGTTGGGCCCTGGAAGTTGGCCATAAATTGGGAATTAAAGGAGCTGTTTTCTGGCCTGCATCTGCCCTTTCCTTGGCCACGTGTGATTGCATCCCAAAGCTGATGCAAGATGGAATCGTAGATTCAGATGGTAAAGCTTTTCAACCGCAGATATTTCTAAATTTCTCTCTTAACGTCAAATTTCTCTACTTTCTACATTGGTAATATTTAAATTATTTTCTAACTTTAGCAAAGAAAAGAAGTAAATTTAATTGTTTGACATCTTCAAGTTATTTTAAACACACTTGTAAATAATTGCTCAATCTGTTATATATGTAGCCTTTGGTGGTTCGGGAGTAATTGATCACAACCAATTAAAGGAATTGACTCTTGGACTTGATTTACTTAACAAGCCTTTTCTTTGGGTTGTGAATTCTTGCGACAATAACAGGGTAAACAACTCATACTCTGATGAATTCCACGAAAGTAAAGGCAGAATTTTGAACTGGGCACCACAGGAGAAGATTTTGAACCACCCTGCCATAGCTTGCTTCGTTAGTCACTGCGGTTGGAATTCTAGCATTGAAGGTATATGTAGTGGCGTCCCTTTCTTGTGTTGGCCATTAGTAAAGGATCATTTTGCGAACAAGTCATATATTTGTGATGTGTGGAAGGTTGGACTGAGATTAGACAAGGATGAAAATGGATTCGTATCGAAGGAAGAGATAACGAAGAAGGTGGAGCAACTGTTTGGTGATGAAGGCATAAAAGCAAGGTCGTTGAAACTGAAAGAATTGACCCTGAATAACGTAGTAGAAGATGGTCACTCTTCAGAGAATCTGAAAAGCTTCATCAGCTGGGCAGAGTAATATTGCTTTTTAGCTTGGAAATGGTTGATATATATATATATAGTTAATAATAATAATGTTCATTCTGTTAGAATAAAAAACTACGCTGTCTTTAAGCATCTTTAACATATTGAACGGTAACTCCCATTTCCATAATAATAAAAGGATTGGTGTTAAATGTACTGCAAAACCTTTATAAATTGTTAAATGTTATTCTATTGATAATAATATTCTGATTAGTGAATATGGTTTGGAATGATTTTAGAATAAATATTACTCCTAATGATAGTGGGTGCATAGAAGAAGACCAGTGAGGGATCAAATAGTTTCAGAGAACAGTGTTCTTTGTTGTTTCTCAATTTTTTGGAAATATGATCCATGAGTTGTTAAAATGAGTTCATATTTGAAATCTTTTGGTTTATTGGAATACTATATCAAGATAAGTTGGTTTCATTTCTGAGAAAATCATAATGTATTTCAAATCTTGGTAAAAGTTGTTCATGTCTGCATTAGTATATGGTGTGGAAGGTATGCTGATACTAAAATGAGTCTTGAAACAAAGTTTGAAAAGTTGAAAAAGGAGAAAATATGAAATAAGTCAATTGTAAACTTAGTGAAAAAAACGTTGATAAGTATATTTGAAAATTTTGAGTGCAATCTCAAGCAATTAGTCAATTGTAAACTTAGTGAAAAAGATTTATGTGAGAATGGTCAAAGTATCTAAAAAGGAGCTTTTCAATATAAACATAAGGGAAAATAACTTGTACCCTAAAAAATGTTTTTAAGAGTAAATGTGTAAAAATGTTCTAAGTTATATCTTATGCACTAGTAACAACAAATCTGAAGTTTGAATATCATAACAATGCAAGGACGTTTTTTTTAGTGAACAGGACCTGTTTGCTGTTTGTCAGCAACATAATTAGAAAATAAAAAGAAGTAAAGTAAGCGGCAATCTAAAGGAGAAAAGTATGTTTGATCGGAGTTCAACTAAATCAAGGGAGAATTTATGTGCAAAAAAGAATAATTCCTTTTTCAACACATTAATGAGAAAGTATAGAATTTAATATAATAATTATAAGTAGGAACAGAGAAAAAGATATTGTAAATTTAATAAAATCAATTTAACTACGATGTTATTGTATCTTAAGTATCTTAGTGATTTCTTATTACCTTTTTTCCGGTTCTATATATAAAGAATAAGTGAAATTTTATGTGATATAGGTTGTATTTGAAACAAATTAATATAATTATTTTTATTTATTCATGTTTTTGTTTTTGTTTTTTTATTGTTAAGTGAGTTCAACTACTAGTGTTTGTGGAGGGCACGAGGAAGAAAGTCAACAAAGAATAAATTTTGAAGACATAATAATCAAATTTGACGTTAAATTATTTTTAAATAAAAACAACTTTAGATTGTGGAAGATCTAAATGGAAATTATCTTGATATAACAAAAAAATGTTAATGTTATAAATGGTGGGGTGAAAATGCCAATATTTTTGTTTCTAAATGAAAATATTAACATGATAAAAAAAATAAAAAACNGGTTGAAAGGAGGATCCTTGCCACCAGCAACCTTACGTGCACTCTGATGAATGATCAGATGGAAGAAACCGTGAAGTTCAATGGAGGAAAAGCTAATAATTTTAGAGAGAAGTTAGAGAGAAGGAGGAGAAACTAGTTCAGAAGATTTGGAGGAGAAGATCGCATGCAGAGAATGGAACCAACTTTTGAAATTTTAGCTTATATACTCCCTCAAAAAAATCGATCGTCCACTCTTCTGCCGTCATCTGTCTTCCACTTCCTGAGACTCGTTCTCCTCTTGCAGACACCCGTTTCCCATTACGATGGAAAATTTAATGGTTATGACATATTATATATATATATATATATAATATAATATAAATTAAATATAAATTAAAATTTAATTTTAATTAAATTTAACCTAATAAAATATAATTTTATTTTATTTTTAATTAAATTTAATTAAAAAATATATAAATTAAATTTTTTATTATTTTTTACGAGTAACGGTACCTGCGGATCGGGTAATATAATATCCATACTCTACCCATTCAAAAACAGATATTTATATATTTGCTACCCGTTACCTGCGGATAGTAAATATCTACGATAATGAATATCTGTAGATAATAACTATCCACTACGAATTTTATTTGGAGTGTGTGCGTATTTTCATCCTAGTGTTATCCATCCATATAAATATTAGTAAAAAGAAAAAAATTCCGCCAAAGATTTACAATGTAAACATACACGTTTGAAACATTAAATAATCTTTACATAAATAATAACGATAACAGTGTTATTAATTATTTTTTGTAAAGCGTAATGTTGAGACCACAGATGTACAGTCTGCCAGAAATACGTAATAACAACTTTCTGAAGGTTACATCTTTTACCACAACCAAGTGCAATGTGCAAGCCTTAAATAAAGCAACACTCACTCACACTCTTCATCTACCAACAATTGATGCAGTGAAAGCCAATTTTGAAGTAGATGGGCATCCCTCACTTTCTACTGATTCCATATCCAGGCGTATGACATGTGAATCCCCTTATGCAATTGTCTGAGATTCTTGCCACACATGGCTGCAAGATCACTTTTCTAAATACAGAGTTCAACCACAATCGAATAAATACAGCAGATGCTGGGCTGGAGAATTCAAAGGGACCCCAGATTAAGTTTGTGACGCTCCCAGATGGTTTGGACCCTGAAGATGACAGAAAGGACCCCAAGAAACTTACTTTCTCAATCAAAACTCACATGCCTCATATGCTTCCCAAACTCATACAAGATATCAATGCATTGAATGTTAACAATAACATCACTTGCATTGTTGTCACAGTGAATATGGGTTGGGCCCTGGAAGTTGGCCATAAATTGGGAATTAAAGGAGCTGTTTTCTGGCCTGCATCTGCCCTTTCCTTGGCCACGTGTGATTGCATCCCAAAGCTGATGCAAGATGGAATCGTAGATTCAGATGGTAAAGCTTTTCAACCGCAGATATTTCTAAATTTCTCTCTTAACGTCAAATTTCTCTACTTTCTACATTGGTAATATTTAAATTATTTTCTAACTTTAGCAAAGAAAAGAAGTAAATTTAATTGTTTGACATCTTCAAGTTATTTTAAACACACTTGTAAATAATTGCTCAATCTGTTATATATGTAGCCTTTGGTGGTTCGGGAGTAATTGATCACAACCAATTAAAGGAATTGACTCTTGGACTTGATTTACTTAACAAGCCTTTTCTTTGGGTTGTGAATTCTTGCGACAATAACAGGGTAAACAACTCATACTCTGATGAATTCCACGAAAGTAAAGGCAGAATTTTGAACTGGGCACCACAGGAGAAGATTTTGAACCACCCTGCCATAGCTTGCTTCGTTAGTCACTGCGGTTGGAATTCTAGCATTGAAGGTATATGTAGTGGCGTCCCTTTCTTGTGTTGGCCATTAGTAAAGGATCATTTTGCGAACAAGTCATATATTTGTGATGTGTGGAAGGTTGGACTGAGATTAGACAAGGATGAAAATGGATTCGTATCGAAGGAAGAGATAACGAAGAAGGTGGAGCAACTGTTTGGTGATGAAGGCATAAAAGCAAGGTCGTTGAAACTGAAAGAATTGACCCTGAATAACGTAGTAGAAGATGGTCACTCTTCAGAGAATCTGAAAAGCTTCATCAGCTGGGCAGAGTAATATTGCTTTTTAGCTTGGAAATGGTTGATATATATATATATAGTTAATAATAATAATGTTCATTCTGTTAGAATAAAAAACTACGCTGTCTTTAAGCATCTTTAACATATTGAACGGTAACTCCCATTTCCATAATAATAAAAGGATTGGTGTTAAATGTACTGCAAAACCTTTATAAATTGTTAAATGTTATTCTATTGATAATAATATTCTGATTAGTGAATATGGTTTGGAATGATTTTAGAATAAATATTACTCCTAATGATAGTGGGTGCATAGAAGAAGACCAGTGAGGGATCAAATAGTTTCAGAGAACAGTGTTCTTTGTTGTTTCTCAATTTTTTGGAAATATGATCCATGAGTTGTTAAAATGAGTTCATATTTGAAATCTTTTGGTTTATTGGAATACTATATCAAGATAAGTTGGTTTCATTTCTGAGAAAATCATAATGTATTTCAAATCTTGGTAAAAGTTGTTCATGTCTGCATTAGTATATGGTGTGGAAGGTATGCTGATACTAAAATGAGTCTTGAAACAAAGTTTGAAAAGTTGAAAAAGGAGAAAATATGAAATAAGTCAATTGTAAACTTAGTGAAAAAAACGTTGATAAGTATATTTGAAAATTTTGAGTGCAATCTCAAGCAATTAGTCAATTGTAAACTTAGTGAAAAAGATTTATGTGAGAATGGTCAAAGTATCTAAAAAGGAGCTTTTCAATATAAACATAAGGGAAAATAACTTGTACCCTAAAAAATGTTTTTAAGAGTAAATGTGTAAAAATGTTCTAAGTTATATCTTATGCACTAGTAACAACAAATCTGAAGTTTGAATATCATAACAATGCAAGGACGTTTTTTTTAGTGAACAGGACCTGTTTGCTGTTTGTCAGCAACATAATTAGAAAATAAAAAGAAGTAAAGTAAGCGGCAATCTAAAGGAGAAAAGTATGTTTGATCGGAGTTCAACTAAATCAAGGGAGAATTTATGTGCAAAAAAGAATAATTCCTTTTTCAACACATTAATGAGAAAGTATAGAATTTAATATAATAATTATAAGTAGGAACAGAGAAAAAGATATTGTAAATTTAATAAAATCAATTTAACTACGATGTTATTGTATCTTAAGTATCTTAGTGATTTCTTATTACCTTTTTTCCGGTTCTATATATAAAGAATAAGTGAAATTTTATGTGATATAGGTTGTATTTGAAACAAATTAATATAATTATTTTTATTTATTCATGTTTTTGTTTTTGTTTTTTTATTGTTAAGTGAGTTCAACTACTAGTGTTTGTGGAGGGCACGAGGAAGAAAGTCAACAAAGAATAAATTTTGAAGACATAATAATCAAATTTGACGTTAAATTATTTTTAAATAAAAACAACTTTAGATTGTGGAAGATCTAAATGGAAATTATCTTGATATAACAAAAAAATGTTAATGTTATAAATGGTGGGGTGAAAATGCCAATATTTTTGTTTCTAAATGAAAATATTAACATGATAAAAAAAATAAAAAACACTGAAATTATGTGCCTTAACAAAATTTTTATTCTAAATGAATAAAATTTATATCATTGTATATATATATGATAAAAATTTTGTCATGACAGTATTTGTTTTAGGATGATGAAATCAAGAACAATTTAAGAAAATAATAAATTTTATCTAGATATTTGACAATCTTGAAAATATTGAAGTGATTGTTCAATGTAACTTCTTGGTTTAATAGTGTCCACAGTTTCGTTGATAAATCTCAACTTAATCCCTTATTTTAAAAGCGTTTGAAATGGGTCATCACTTTTAAAATTTTGAGTCAAATTAGTCCCTTCCGTTAAATATAACCAAACCGCGTTAATGGGGTGATGATCTTGCAGCATTCATGGTAACGCCAAGTATGGTTGTCCCGCCATTCTTATGGTCTTAATTGGGTTTCTTCTACTATCCTCGGCCTCACGGTGGCCTATGTTACTATGTGGTGACTCGAGCTAACTAATCAGATCTTACTACATGGTGAGTCGAGCTAACCGATCGGTTAGGGTATGTAAAAGAACGGCGTAGCCGGTCGGGTACGACAGTCGTTGAGTAGAGTTAAAGTGCAATCAATATGGTAACTACTATTGATGAATGATTAATGTTGGCATTAATGACCATTAAGAGGTAAATTAATAGGTCTGACTTTAATTACTTTAGACCTTCACACGAAACATATCTATCTGACTTGAGCACCATAGTGTCTTCTATAAGTCAACCCCCCTCAAACCGATTGGTCACCCCAAACAGTAAGCAGAGTGAACGTTTGTCCAGGTAGGAGAAGTGAGCAGGATTCATCCTCGTCCCAATCCAGCAGAAACATTTTGGTGCCCTATGGTGGAGGATCTTAGTCCTTTGAGTTATTTTCTAAAGATCATAGTGACCCGACATGTAGGTGGCTTGTTTCTCAGTTAGAGCACCTATGCTTATGACATCATTGCACACATCGACATGGCCTCAGGAAAACCTTTTTCTACTCTAATTGATACCAAGAAAAAATTCACTACATTCTTCAACACACCATTTGAGGATCCCACTATATATTGGAGTATTGTCGGTGCCTTCCTGTATCTCACATTCACTTGCTAGCATCTCATGTTGTTCAATATGTTTGTCTTCACATGCATTCCACCTATACCGAACGCTTGCTAACGTAGAAACACATGTTGCGTTATGTTCTAAGTATCCTACAACATGGTTTTGCACTTATATATGACCTTTATTGAGAAACTTCTTGCTTATATTGATGCTCATTATGGTGGATGTCCTGACACTAGAAGCTCCACATCTAGTTATTGTGTATTTCTTGGTGACAACCTTATCTCCTGGTCTTCCAAGTGTCGACACATTCTTTCTCATTATAGTGTAGAGGTTGAATATCGGGGTGTTACAAATGTTGTTGTTGAATCTTGTTAGCTTTGTAATCTCCTACTATAGCTTCATTTTCCTCTTCCTTAGGCTTTCTCAAGCTATTTTTTATATATATTGTAATCCTTTGCAACATTAGTGTACAAAACATAATGAGATAAATGTTTACTTTGTTTGAAAAAAGGTAGCACGTGGTTAGACACAAGTTTTTTGTGTTCCTTATCGCCACTAGACTCTTGACATTTTCACTAAAAGTCTACTTCAAATTATTTTTTATGACTTTTGAATCAGTCTAAGTGCCCGTGAACCTTAGACTACAAAGGTATGATATAATCTAAATCATTTTTCTTAAATTAAGCCAATTAATAATTAATCTTTATAATTAAGGTAATCAAATTCCTATAATTAGATTATTAAGTCTCTTGTAATTATGTTGTACATAATTACATACATGATTTAAAGAAAATAGCATCAACAATTGGATTTATTATGAGATAACTAGTAAAAAACTTTTTAAATTATGAATACAAGAATTCAAATTCATTACCTAATTTTAGTATTCAAGAAAAATCTTCTTTTTCAATTTTAAAATCTCTTTTTTTTCTTACCAAAATCAATATTCATGAGATTCATTAATATTTTATGGTAACAATAGAATTATTAAAAAGATTAATATCAATTATACTTTTTTTATGGCTTAAAGGCTTACTTGGTCCCCATGTTAAGTGGTAATTTTCAGTTTAGTATCCGGTTTTAAAAGTGCATACATTGGGTCCCAAAGTTGTAAAAATTGTATGAATGAAGTCCTATCTGTTAAGTTGGTAGTAACGACATTAACTCTGCGCTGACGTGTCTGCACTTTTTCTCTCTCCTATGTTGTTCTTGCCATCTTTCTCTCTCTCTTCTCTATTCCTCTCAACTTAATTAAAAGGAGAAAGTGAATATAATATAATAATGTCCAGTGCAGGCAGTAGCAACACTAATAAAGATAAGTCCATCAACGAGGAAAAGCCATCACTAACTGTGAATCCTATTACGGTCGAACATGATACTGAATCTGAAAACCACTTGAATATTTTTGAAATTACTATATATAAATATACCAAGAGAAACATAAACCTATGGAGTCTTATGGGGGAAGAGGTTAGACAGTGATGGAAGATGGGGAAACTAAGGATGTTGGCATAGGTAACCAAACTCACAAAACACTCACACCTTACTCTCTTCTTCCCTTCACTACCATGACTAAATTTCTCATCCTACTGTTATTGTGCGCACGCTTCTTATCGTGCGCCCACTGCGGCTTTGTCACTTAGATCCAAGCCTTGACATCGTTCAAGCTCAACCTTCACGACCCTCTCGACGCGCTTAATGACTAAGACCCATCAACGCCGTTAGCTCCTTGCAACTAGGGTAGGGTTTCTTACAAGAACGACCGAGTCACCGAGTTAGTCTGGCTCGCCTTCAACTCAGTAGCCTACTTGGTGACCGCATTTTAGATCTGCGCATGCTTTGAAGGCTAAGCCTTTGCTCCAACTCCTTCAATGACACAATTCCCCAATCCATCTCCAAATGCACGCTCCTACGTGCCTTGTTCCTATAGTATAACGACCTCTCCGCCCAACTCCCGCCGAAAATTGGAAACCTTGCTACTCTCTAGATTCTCAACGTTGTCGGCAACAACCTCTCTGGTGAAATACCCACCGAACTTCCACTGCATCTCAAGTACGTTGACCTCTCCGCCAACGCCTTCTCCGGCCAGATTCCAACCACCATCACCGGTTTTTCCGAGCTTCAGCTTATCAACCTCTCCTACAATAAGTTCTTGGGCCAGATTCCTGCGCTCATTGGAGAGTTTCAGAATCTGCAATACCTTTGGCTCGATCATAATGTTTTGGTGGAACCTTACCTTCATGTGTCTTCTTTCTTGGTTGTATAACGTGTAATTCAAATATTATTTTTTATTTCAAAAAGGCTCATTGCTAACATAAAATACCCATGATCTGATACTGATAAGATGACGTAAAACGAGGTTATAGTTCTCACTTTCTGCTTTTAATTAATGGTGAGAGAAATAAAAAAGAGAGAAAAAAAGATGGCAAGAAGAGAGGAGAGAGAAAAAAAAGTGCAGTCACGTCAACGTGAAGTTAATGTCGTTGCTACCAACTTAACGAGTAGGGCTTCATTCATACAATTTTTACAACTTTGGGATCCAAGGTCTTCACTTTTAAAACTGTGTATTAAACTGAAAATTACCACTTAACATGGGACCAAGTAAGCATTTAAGCTTTTTTTTACATATGTATCTCCAATACATAAGATAAAACATTCCAATTATATTTCTCTCTTACATAATTACAATTAGAGCTGTCAAAATGGGTAACCCGGCCCGGCCCGACCAGACCCACCACGGGTTGGTCACTTAGTAAGTCAACCCAACCCGGCTCATTTATTAACAAGCCGAAAAAATTCGAACCCGACCCGACCCACCACAAGTTGGTGGGTTAAACGGGTTGGCTCATTGGCTCACTTAATTAACTTTTTTTTCACCCTCTTCTTCTCATATTCTTATAACATGCTACTTTGATCGATCAAATTGAAACAGTAATAATTAGACCAATCAATATAAAAGAAAATGAAACAAAAAAAATATTGTTATATATATTATAAGCTAACAAGCATAAAATTTTGTCAATTCAGTTTAATGAGACATACACAACCGTTTGACTAAGAAACTATAGTCGTTAACAAAAATATATAGCACAAGATAAAACTGTCATGCTTGTAGATAGGTCTAAAAACATGATAAAACAAATGAAATATTCCTGAATTATCCAATCTATAATATTATCCATCTATTAAATTGAAGTCCTGAATGGATAAATTCACAGTATTATGCTCTCTTGAAGCATCTTCTTCTTTATCTCCATCTATAATATTATCCAATCTATAATCTTAGGATTTTATTTGCAGAGAGAAATTTTTGGAAAGACAACCGCGCGAAAGACTCTATTGCTAAGTAAAGGTTGTGCATTTTGAATAATTAATGTAATTAATTTGATTTCAATAAAAAAAAAAGATTTGAATAATTAATTTAATTAATTTGATTTCAATAAAAAAAATAGGATTTAAATAATTCATTTAATTTAATTAAAAAAATAGGTAGGTTGGTGAGCCAACCCAACCCACCATTTGCATTTTTTTTCAACCCAGCCCGGCTCAAACTCGTGATGAGTCAGATTGGTTCACGGGTTTTAACCCATTTTGACAGCACTAACTATAGTTATATTTTTCTCGACTCAAACTCGTGATGAGCCAGATTGGTTCACGGATTTTAACCATTTTGAGGCACTAATTACAGTTATATTTTTCTCTTACATAATTTAAAATTTTGTTGTGATAATATAAAAAATTTTGAAAATTGGAAGATGGAGAATTGAACGTTAAAGAATTGACGAAATAGTGTGAAGACACCACACCGAAACGTTAAATAATCTTTACATAAATCATAACGGTAACAGTGTTATTAATTATTTTTCGTAAAGCGTAACGTTGAGACCACAGATGCACAGTATGCCAGAAATACGTAATAAATTTCTGAAGGTTCTGCTGACATCTTTTACCACAACCAAGTGCAAGCCTTAAATGAAGCAACACTCACTCAGTCTTCATCTACCAACAATTGATGCAGGGAAAGCCAATTTTGAAGTAGATGGGCATCCCTCACTTTCTGCTGATTCCTTATCCAAGTGTAGGACATGTGAATCCCCTTATGCAGTTGTCTGAGATTCTTGCCACACATGGCTGCAAGATCACTTTCCTAAATACAGAATTCAACCACAATCGAATAAATACAGCAGATGCTGGGCTGGAGAATTCAAAGGGACCCCAGATTAAGTTTGTGACGCTCCCAGATGGTTTGGGCCCTGAAGATGACAGAAAGGACCCCAAGAAAGTTATTTTCTCAATCAAAACTCACATGCCTCATATGCTTCCCAAACTCATACAAGATATCAATGCATTGAATGTTAACAATAACATCACTTGCATTGTTGTCACAATGAATATGGGTTGGGCCCTGGAAGTTGGCCATAAATTGGGAATTAAAGGAGCTGTTTTGTGGCCTGCATCTGCCACTTCCTTGGCCACATGTGATTGCATCCCAAAGCTGATTCAAGATGGAATCCTAGATTCAGATGGTAAAGCTTTTCAACCGCAGATATTTCTAAATTTTTCTCTTAACGTCAAATTTCTCTACTTTCTACATTGGCAATATTTAAATTATTTTCTCACTTTAGCAAAGAAAAGAAGTAAATTTAATTGTTTGACAACTTCAAGTTATCTTAAACACACTTGTAAAGAATTGCTCTAGGAAGTAGGGTAATTTGTGAGGTGTGGGTGTTTTTATATGAGATTGTTGATATTGACTCAGTAAACAACTCTGTTTAAGGTTGTCTTATAGTCTATTATGTGTGGAGCCTCTGGTTGTAAGTATCTAATGAACTTTGGTTGTGAAAACTGTTCCATGGGTAACATTTGATGCAAATTAGGAGTTTCTATTGTATGATGGTTTGCCTACTTATAATGTTAGAGTAATTAGAGGGTTGATAAATGAAGCTAGGCATGTGACGTTGGGATGGGCTAAGATAAATGAAGCAATTTTATTATGAGTTAAGATAGACTAAGGATTGAGTTATAATCTCTGATGTTTTGTCTGTAACTCTGTGATGTTTCCTCTGTAACTCCGAGTTTGACAAAAATTTACAGTAAATTGTCCGTGTAGTTTATACTCTAACTGAACTACAGTAAACTTCTAGTGTATTGTGTGTTTTTCTTCTTGATTCCTATTGTTCTTTAGTTTGTTTGGGATGTTTTGAAACGTTATTGATATCTGTTTTAACTAGGTGAACTTGAGTTAAACTGAAGATCAAGATTTATAATAGCAAGATGTAAACTAGATATTCAATAGATTTGTTTCCAAATACGCAATTATTGCTATGAAAAACTCTAGTACTTTCATGTCAAAAAATTTGGGTGTGGTTACTAATTAACACCAAATAGTATGTTTGAAGGAACAGAAGGAAACTCTATCCACAAATTCACACACATACTGAACACATGAATGTGCATTTTATTTATTTGCTACTTCATGTATCCATATCAGATTAAAGCAATGCTCGAGTTTTTAACGTTTAACTAAACTTTGGTGTTAAGTGTTACTTCTAAAAGTTAGGAGAACCAAGCAACAGTAAAGATATCTGAGAAAATTTTATTTGTAACTTAACCTCATTCTTTATGCTTTGAAGGAAAGCCAATCGAAAAGAAAGAAATTCAACTCTACCCAAATATGCCAATGATGGACACAGAAAACTTTCCATGGTGTGGCCTAGATAAGACTGTCATTCATCATATTGCACAAGAGATGCAGACAATTAAGTTAGGAGAATGGTGGCTTTGCAACACAGCACACAATCTTGAGCCTGCTGCATTTTCCATATCACCACGGTTCCTACCTATAGGTCCATTGATGGCAACTGACAGCAACAAAAGTGCACTCTGGCAAGAAGACACAACTTGCTTAGACTGGCTAGATCATCAGCCACCTCAATCTGTTATATATGTAGCCTTTGGTAGTTCGGGAGTAATTGATCACAACCAATTAAAGGAATTGGCTCTTGGACTTGATTTACTTAACAAGCCTTTTCTTTGGGTTGTGAATTCTAGTGACAATAAAAGGGTAAACAATTCATACTCTGATGAATTCCACGGAAGTAAAGGCAGAATTGTGAAGTGGGCACCACAGAAGAAGATTTTGAACCACCCTGCCATAGCTTGCTTCGTTAGTCACTGTGGTTGGAATTCTAGCATGGAAGGTATATGTAGTGGCGTCCCTTTCTTGTGTTGGCCATTAGTAAAGGATCAGTTTGTGAACAAGTCATATATTTGTGATGTGTGGAAGGTTGGACTGAGATTAGACAAGGATGAAAATGGATTAGTATCAAAGGAAGAGATAACGAAGAAGGTGGAGCAACTGTTTGGTGATGAAGGCATAAAAGCAAGGTCGTTGAAACTGAAGGAATTGACCCTGAATAACGTAGTAGAAGATGGTCACTCTTCAGAGAATCTGAAAAGCTTCATCAGCTGGGCAGAGTAATATTGCTTTTTAGCTTGGAAATGGTTGATATATATATAGTTAATAATAATAATGTTCATTCTGTTAGAATAAAAAACTACGCTGTCTTTAAGCATCTTTAACATATTGAATTTAATTCCCATTTCCATAATAATAAAAGGATTGGTGTTAAATGTACTGCAAAACCTTTATAAATTGTTAAATGTAAATTGATAATAATATTCTGATTACTGAATATGGTTTGGAATGATTTTAGAATAAATATTACTCCTAATGATAGTGGGTGCATAGAAGAAGACCAGTGAGGGATCAAATAGTTTCAGAGAACAGTGTTCTTTGTTGTTTCTCAATTTTTTGGAAATATGATCCATGAGTTGTTAAAATGAGTTCATATTTGAAATCTTTTGGTTTATTGGAATACTATATCAAGATAAGTTAGTTTCATTTCTGAGAAAATCATACTGTAATTCAAATCTTGGTAAAAGTTGTTCATGTCTGCATTAATATATGGTGTGGAAGGTATGCTGATACTAAAATGAATCTTGAAACAAAGTTTGAAAAGTTGAAAAAGGAGAAAATGTGAAATAAGTCAATTGTAAACTTAGGGAAAAAGATGTTGATTAGTATATTTGAAAATTTTGACTGCAATCTCAAGAAATTACTCAATTGTAAACTTAGTGAAAAAGATTTATGTGAGAATGATCAAAGTATCTAAAAAGGAGCTTTTCAATAACTTGTACCCTAAAAGATGTTTTTAAGAGTAAATGTGTAAAAATGTTCTAAGTTATATATATCACTAGTAACAACAAATCTGAAGTTTGAATATCATAATAATGCAAGGACATTTTTTAATGAAAAGGACCTGTTTGTTATTTGTCAGCAACATAATTAGAAATAAAAATAAGTAAAATAGGCGGGAATCTAGAGGAGAAAAGTAAGTTTGATCGGAGTTCAACTAAATCAAGGGAGAATTTATGTGCAAAAAAGAATAATTCATTTTCCAACACATTAATGAGAAAGTATAAAATTTAATATAATAATTATAAGTAGGAATAGAGAAAAAGAGATTTAATAAAATCAATTTCAACTATGAAAGTTCACATTAGCTCGAATGGTTTCATGAATGATATGAAAGACTATACGTTAAAAGTGTGACGTTGTCTTAAGTTTAGTTAATGTTTCTACTAGGATGGTGAAGAAGATAATAAATTTTATCTAGATATTTGACAATCTTGAAAATATTGAAGTGATACTTCAAGATGAAGATAAAGTTTTATTTTTTCTTAATGTCTTATGTAAGATGTTTAAACATTTTAAAAATGTTTTTTAATTTGAAAAAGAATAAATTATTATTTTATATCGGTGTATAATTATTTAAAAATTTTATAATTTATATCGTTAGCTAATTTATCTATAAATTTTTTTTATAACTATAAATAAATCAGTCTTACCTATATATTTAGTGCATTATTTACAAAATTTTGCAATTGGTAATACCATTTTCTTTTAGTGCCCACACAAGTTGACTATTTAAAAATATATCATTTAGATTAAAACATATATATAGTATGTAGACAGTGATATAAAAACGACGTAGTTGTTCACCTCTTAATTATGATAAGGTTGTTTGATGTTCATACATAATTTTTGTTTGTAATAAATGTTTTAAATTTATTCATAATGTATTATAGGCTATATAGCTTGGTTTAAATATAAAAAAATGATGTCACTTGTTTTATAAAAGATATTCACTTTATGTAGGAACCTCGTAGAAGGCTAAACCATGGAGGTCAACATCTTGTTAGCCTAACCTTTCTTAACTTTTTAGTTTCAAACATTACTTAAATAAAAGTATGGTAATTAGTATTGTAATTCAACGAGCAATGAAGTAATAATTTCAACAACAATAATAATAAGAATTAATTTTTGATATTGTATATTTTCTGTGTAGAGTGAATGAGGTACATCAAATTTTCAAGGTTTGATCTTATAATAGTTTATTGTTATTTATTTTATTTACTTTTACTTACTTTTACTCATTATTAACGTTGAAACATTAAGTTTGATTAATATTAGAGGTAATTAAAACAATTAGCAAACAGAAAATGAGAGTAAAAATATGCATTCTGAAATGTTAATATTTTCAATTTAAAAATTATTGTTTGAAAATTTGAAGAGCA
This sequence comes from Vigna umbellata, assembly GCF_018835915.1. Next base: position 35,498 of record NW_025913270.1, read on the forward strand.
TGGTTAACGATTTAAAATGTATAACTAATATAAGAATAGGGTGAAATATATTTTTAGTCCCTAAACTATCAAGCGAATTTGTTTTTGGTCTCTCTTTCAAAGTAAAATATATTTTAGTCCTCCTCCTTAAGAAACCTTAATTTTTTGTCCTTCAAAACTAACACCGTTAAAAACCAGCTGAGTTGGTTGACGGTGTAGTGCCACATAATTTTTTTTTCCAACATCACTCCTGCCAGATTTTCTCCCCTTCCACCAACCCAACCCCATTCCCCCACCATGGACCTCAACCCGCAAACGGCGCAACGCCCCCCCACCTGCCTCGCTTGAGATGTTCCCACCGCCCCGACCCTCCCCTTCCTTTTGGATCCCCTCCTCACGGTTTTATCCGTCTGCTTCCTTGTCTCCTCCTCCAAGCCCAACATCGCTTCCACCCGCTGTCCCTTCCCGCGCCGCTTCCTCAAATTCCCCGCCATGTCCCTCACTGCAACACCTTCCAAAAATACCACCACAGCCACTGCCCTCAACATCCTACCTCCGTGCCGCCACAACTTTCTAGCTGCACTTTGTGATGCAATTAATTACCAGTTAAAAAGGCTTGGCTGTTTCTATAAGCATTTTGTATCAAATATTATAAATATATGAATTTGTTTTACTGTACTGTATTTGAAGGACCTATAATGTGCAAACTGATGCATGTGAGTTTCGTTGATGGTGGTTAGTGTGAGATTCGGTTCCTCTATAATAAAATTATTATGCAGTATTTAGACCAACAAACATCATTGGTTCATAAAAGTAAATAATTATACATTTTACTGCAACAAATTTGACATTTTGCAGCATTTGGTGTAGTAAAGTAAATTTCGAAATGGAGGATTACCTATCATAATCTAATCGCTCTTGACATGAGCATACACTAATAGTTAATTGTTATAGTATAATAGTTTTACCTTTAATTTAGTTTTGTTGTGGTGGCACAGGGGTAGAGTGTTGAGGGCAGTGGCTGTGGTGGGATTTTTGGAAGGTGTTGTTGTGAGGGACATGGCGGGGAATTTGAGGAAGCGACGCAGGAAGGGGCAGCGGGTGGAAGCGATGTTGGGCTTGGAGGAGGAGACGAGGAAGAAGACGGATAGAACGTGAGGAGGAGATCCAGAAGGGAGGGGAGGATCGTCTCTGGCTGAGGGGCGGTGGGAACATCTCAAGCGCGGCAGAGGGTGGGGGGCGTTGCGCCGTTTGGGGGTTGAGGTCCATGGTGGGGGAATGGGGTTGGGTTGGTGGAAGGGGAGAAAATCTGGCAGGAGTGATGTCAGAAAAAAAAATTATGTGGCATTACACCGTCAGCCAGCTTAACTAGTTTTTAACAGTGTTAGTTTTGAAGGACCAAAAATTAAGGTTTTCTTAAAGAAATGACTAAAATGTACTTGAAAGAAGAACTAAAAACAAATTTGATTGATAGTTTAGGGACTAAAAACATATTTAACCCATGGAATATTGTAGATTTGTAGCAGTTGAAAATTTATTTTATTTCGTTTTATTGAAATATTTTACCATATATTAAAAAAATATAAAACAACTTGAGATGATAAGTGGTCGAATAACAACCCATACACACATTTGTGTATATAAATATGTAGTCCTAATTCTAATTAAGAATTAATAAATAACACAAAAAATATAAATTAATATTATTTATCAAGGGAGAATGAAATAATAAATCATATAAAATTCCTACACACATATATATTCTAAATTTTCGCCGTGGTCTCAAACTTCTTAGACAACTCTCGATTATCACATTTTAAATTCTAATTTATTTTATATTATTAAGATCAACATTTTTAAATATAATTTTTGAATCGATTTAAATTAAGTAATCAATTAACAAACACCATGACAAAAAAATATGATAATTTAGTGTGGACACATTCGTTTCTTTTTTCTTGCAAATACGGTGAAAGACTAATACTACGGTAAAATATCATTTAAAAGAAAAATAAGTATTAATCAACACAGTGACAAAAAAGATGATGATTATGAACATATTAAAAAAATTTTGAAATACGGTGAAAGACTCTTCTTGATAGGGTAAATAATCATTTAAAAGAAAGTTTGTGGGTATACAGTACACGGCCAAACTAATCTTCTAAAATATCTTTAAAGGATCGACACTGTTAATGACTTAATTATGCCTAAAAATATTTTACTAGGATTAAGAGATACACCTTAATGATAAGATATTAACACAGTATTAAATAAGATATGAGTCTAATCATATAAAAAATTAACATTACATTTTATTTAAAATTTTAAAATAATATATTAATAAGTCTTTCATATTTATATAATATTCTATTTTTTTATTAATATAAAATTTACTGGGATACTAATTTTCAAGAACAGTGGTGCAATATGGCTCCTACAATAAGTGAAGAAGCTAACATCAAGCTAAGAGTTGTTTAAGAATAGATTACATATCAAAGCACGACATGTTGTTGTATAATATAATAAAATAATGAAGAGTGGGACATGAGAGTATGTAAGTCAGACGTAGGAAAATCTGTAACCTAGTGTCGTGCACGAAAGCATGACAGACAGGAGAGGAAGAATCAAAACCCTGCTTGGCCTTCCTTTTTCGTTATAAAATACATAAAGATTAAAACTTAACAATGAAGCAAAACATAAAATATTTTTAAATCCATATATATCCACTGCACAATGCCTTTCGGTGCAATCTGCTACATTAAGTACTGTTGCGGTGCCTATAATCTCTGCAACACTGCTCTATCATATAAGTAACCATGATAACTACTGTGTTTTTCCTGCAAATGGATCTGTCACATTTCTTACCCTAATTTCTTATACAAGATTATGCAAAACTTAGACAATATCTCTTCTTTATCTCTATCGATCTTTTCTCGGAGGTGGCTTCAACCCTTATCTCCATTTTTTTAGTAAATATTAATTGTTAGAATATAAAAGACTCATTAGATAAACGAATATAATTTTATATATATATATATATATATATATATATATATATATATATATATATAATATTTTCATTAACATAAATGTTTTGTAGTAGTATTAAAATTAAATATGTAAAGACTTGATTTAAATCAGATAATATTATTATTATGAATACTTATGTATATATTTGAGTTCTTGTTAACAAGACTTATAGTCAACTTTTTTAATTGAAATATATTATAATATATAGAATTTTTAATATTTTTTAGTTATGGACTCTCATACTAATCAAAAGTTATAAATTTTGTATGGTAATTTTCAAAAAAGTATTTAATCATTTGATTAAACTAATGATATATATAAACAAACTAAATTTTGAAATGCAATGAACTTTGGAATGTTAACATCGATCAAATATCAAACTTCACATTAATAATTAACATAAATTTATTTAAAAAAAATGTTCAGTTTAAGAATTTTGAACAATAAATTTTGTTGGAAGTCCCACGCACTAGATGTCTATACCTCGGCGTGAAGGAGTGTGTTGGAAGTCCCACATCAACTAGAGATAAGGCCAATTTATAATATATATAATCGGAA